>CM076657.1:7242863-7272386 GCA_038496675.1 Rachycentron canadum | reverse complement strand
GGGGGTGGGGGGGGGGGGGCATTAGCCCTGAGGCATCTTTTTCCTTTTTATCTTGTGCAGTTAACTCTGTCAGGGAAAAATATTAAGCAGTACCTGAACAAGACTGACAAGATTGTGACTGCACTGAACATTATATTGTGTGAAAAAGCTTAAATTCTGGTCAACTTTTATTTATTCATTCATTTATTTTACATTTCCGCTCTCCCCAAAATAACATGCATCACATCCAGGTTTTTTTTTTTAAATAAAACTTCAGCAGAGGTTCATTGCACGGACGACACCTGAACCTGCTCACAGTCACTGCAGCAGTCTCTTCTAGAGTGATCTTATTTCATTTTACACTTAGTAATAACTGGAACAAGTAGCTTTAGCTTTTTATTATTTGTTTAAGTGGGTCAACACAGCCTTACACACCTTAGACAAACAAACAAACAAACAAAGTTCTTGTTTAGTTTTATAGACACTTGCATTCTTCTTGATGGTGAAGAAAATGATCTGAGGCCATATTAAAAGCTCCATGTGCAGTTTGTGATCTATTCTCAATGAGGAGTAAAGCTGTGACCCCATGACAAGGTCTTTACTTTGCCAATAGCATCTTGAAGTGGATTCATACACGGTCAGTTAACACCCATAATACATTTTCAGAATCAGACATAGTTTGGGGTGAAGCATCTGATGTAAGGAAGTAGAAGTGAACAGTGGTGAGTGTGAAGTGTCTTTGAAAGTCACCCGAGCGAGTGGTCCCGTGGGCCCCAGCTTCAGCAGGTTGTGTGTGGTGTGAGCTGCTGGTGCTGTGTGACCGCCCCGCCGTGTGAGAGTGAGGAGCTGGAATCACCCGAACCCCCTGCTGCAGCTCCAACATCTGCTCGCCCGTCATAGCCAATCAGGAGGTAGAGCTCGGAGCCGTGACAAATCAGCCTGCTTGGTGATCTTTTCAGGGGATCCTGGGTGGAGGGAGTTGGAACAAAAGCCAACCCCCACCACCCCAAAACGCTCCCGCTGCATCAACCCTCTCCATCCTCCCCACAGTCTTCTGGCTTTGATATCTTAGACCCCTGTGTGGAGGAATATCCTCCCCTGTTCATACCCCCACACACACCCCACCTCTATACAAACAATCCAATGGATCATGATAGAAAAATGATTGTTTTAGTATCTTGAACAGGGTTGACATTATCTACGTTGCTCCCTGAAAGGTTGTTTGTGTCGTTTCATTTCTTACCTTTTCCAGGATAAATTGTAATATTTCCACGCTGGAATTCGAGGGCCTCGCCCAATAGGTCGGCTCTCATCTGCAGCCTTGGCGCTCAAACTGTCTATCTCGTTACTCATCTCTTATCTAGACATTCTCGCTCTAAGCTGAGATAAACTCTGTCAGCCTGAGGATACACAGGCGTCATGCAAGCAGATAGACATAGCAACAGCAGTTTTCCAATACGAGATAATCAGACCACAGAATAATAAATCAGGGTTTTTAAAGATCACAAGTTGTTTTCAAGGCCAGGGTTTTGTGTATTTATAAAAACAGACGCACAGACTATTGTACTGAGGCAGACGGCTCTGTAGGAACAGTCCAGACATTCAGTTCTCTGGCCAGCCCATCTCAGCAGGATAATGACATGGCTCTCTCTGAACATCTGAGGAATTGGCAGACAAGCAAAGGAAGGATTGAGTTCACTGAGTGAAGTGCAGAAGGTAATTATGGGATGGAGTTGAGGAGAGACGGACAGAAGAGACAGGGGGCACATCGAAGTATGTGGCAAAGGGCCCATTGACACAATGGGTACCCGCACAGGGATGACATCCACTCCATCCAGATGATAGGCCGTGACCAGCTAGAATTACACCGTGCTGAAATATGTCCGTGCGTTTGCCTCTGCAGGCGCACATGATCCTGGTGTTTCTCAGAGTGACTTCAAACAATCAAAAGTTGAGTTCATTCTGCCAAAAGGCCACCACATTACAGCACTTACATCATGGTCACTAGATATATGATACCTTTTCTCTTGTTGATGCCCACAGTGTACGGGCATCAGGGGTGAGGTGGCAATTGTAGCTCTCCTGTGTGATCTCTGTAAACTCAGACGAAACCAGATTTCATCAACTCATTAGATAGGATTTTGATTTAATTGTCATAAGTAAATAAAAGTGAGTAAAAGTAACTTACAATGTGCAGGAATCCTGGTTTGCTTTACATGGTTTCATCCCTAAAAGCATCTCTCCAGATCAAACTCTCATCAAAGGAGGGTTGCCACAGTCTGCATGACTCTGGTTTCAGAGCAGATGTGTGCGGGTACTGGGGATCACCTGGGGAAGCCTCAGCCTCCTGGCAGGCCCAGCTGCTCCCCTCGAACAGGTGCCTAATGGCCATAAAATCAGGTTCGGCCAGTTCATCGTTACCACTTGAATTCACGCATTAGTCAATCCCCTCCCTTTCATCCTCTAAGCTGTCAGGTCTTATTTATCTAATTGGTGTTACTGGTGATGAGGCACTGACCCGCTGCCCTTCACCCTTTCCACCAGCCTCCCTCCCTTCTTCTCCACGAGTCCCTGCCTTGGCCCTCTCACCGGCCTTTAGACCTCATGTCTCCAGCTCTATACATGCAACCCCACTACTTTTATGCACTTCTGCACATTGAACTCAAGTTAACCCCTGGTGATGATGAGCAGAGGCTCATCATCAGTGACAGATCAGACCTGGCTGGCCATCTCACTGCTGAGAGACTGGCAGAGGCTACAGATCTGGCTCCTGCTGCATGTATTAATGCATTAAAATACAGTACAATAGAAACCAGGAAGTTTCAAGGCTGCAAAGACACCTCAGCAGTGTTTATAATCCTTTGAAGGAGAGTTGTACAACTGTGAGAAATTATCACAGCAGCAATAACATGCACTTCTGTCTGGACACTTCCAAGGAAAACAGCAGAATTGAAACTATGCTACATGACACAAGCCATAAGGTATTGTGGCTGGTATGTGTATTTGATATTCCAGCCCATTGCTTGATGATACGAGACACCATTGCTGCAAAAGCTGAGCTCGGATTAGCCCCAGCAGTGAACTCAGCACTCTGTACATTACTCACATTAGGCCTAAGACAAACCGTAGATTAATGGAGTCGCTCTTAATTTCTTCTTCAGTTTTTAGTATTCCACTATATCTACGGTGGCCAAGAGAGCTCAATGCACTGCAACTTAAGACAACAACATGCAAACAAACAAAACACATGCAAATTCAGAAAACACAACAGAACATAATTCAGGGATGCACTGCCTAGTCACTGCGTTGTGACTTTATGGTTCCTGGAAGCACTTTGTGTGTGAGGATTTGCGGTGTCAGTGAAGTGTAGGAGCTATATGGCACTGACTTGTGAGATCATGGTGGTAATGCGATAATGGATCAAAGTTATAAAATCTAAAGTATGGACAGGAAGTACGGAAAGCTGACAGGAAGGAAGATCTGATGTTACTGCGCCGGCGCTAAAAGGGAGTTTCAAAATGCAGCAGAGAAGACAAGGGCGAGGAGGTAGAGGAGGGGGAGGAGTTGAGTCAACTGCTTGAGAAACAAACTGGCTCGCTGAAAGAGTTGCAGTCAGGAAGGCACAGTGGCTGGTGGGTAATTTATAGCACAGAAAGGCTTGTAGGGTGAAAAACATTATTTTAGCGGCCCCCACATCCTAATAGAAGCCAGATGTGGAGGGATTAACAAAGACCATTCCCCCCTTCTCTTTCTCCCTCACTCTGCCTCTCCCTCTCTCTCACCCCCTCCCAGCTAGAGTCCCTACTGTCTCATTTTCCTCCACTCTCTCTTTCATACTCAATCTTGGGCTTTCCTCCACAACTCCTGCATATTTTTCCTTGAGAGTGCTAGATGCACTGGGAATACAAGAGCAGTCAACACTCTGGTTTTTGAGGTGAGACTTAGGAAAGCGTCACTGAGCCTTTCCAAACAGATCCTCTGTTTATCCCTGCTCCTTCCTTGTGTGCAAACGGGAGCTTTGTGGTCACTGATGTCACTTTACTCCAGGGGTTGGACAGAGTTGCTGGGCCACACGTCAGGCAGCAACAAAACAGCCTGGCATCGCTTTACTAAGTACTATCAGAATGCAATTTGCTTCCTTTTGCAGTGAGCTCTCCAGGCCGCTTGAAAGGTATGACTAAACAGCACAGCGATACTGTTGTAATGTGGCGCCACAATCTTCAAAAGCTCCTTTATAATTGTGAGCATGTGGCAGCATCACAAAAGCCAAAGCGCTATTACCTGGCACGGCTTTGAAGGCTAACCAAACTGCCACACAGAGGACATGCTGAAACCCATATCGAGCTGCACAGCCAACTGCAGCACCAAAAGACAGTTAGATGAGAAAGTAGGACAGATGTTTCAAGTCTGTTTGAGTGCATTAATCACTAAAATGTGTTGAGTGCGAGAGCTGCCAATGAAAAGGTTCTGTGTTCCTTCCAGCAGAGTGGTATCAGTTCCAAAGTCAACACATTATGTAAATTAAATAAGATTATTTTCGCTCTTCCCTCAACACTTACATCATCACCTGGGAATAAAAGTTCGATGTTGCAACCCGCCTTGCAGCCTCAGAAGACCTCTGGCGCTTGGATGAAGGGCGCAGAGTCAAGGCAGGTGCTTCTGGGAAAGTTTGCAGTGAGGTTTGCTTTGTGGTGGCTTTTTAATTTGGTCTCACATGAAAAATTATTCCGTATGTTTACACGTAGTTACTCAGTACTTTGTGTATATGTGCTTCTGTTCACAAAGTTGTGTACGCTAAATGCATGTTTGCATGTATATTTATGTATGTACATGTACTTATGTGTGTGTGGGCGCACGCGTGTGTGTGTGTGTGCGTGTGTGCATGTGTGTGTGTGTGAAAGCAGCAGGGGCAGGAGCTCTGAGAATGACAGCGTGTCTGTGGCGGTCAGAAACTCGAACTCTCTGATCTCGTCTCGGAGTCTCCTGCCTCCCAGCTGTCACTGTGCCTCTGGCATCCTACTTGGCCTCTCGCCCCCCTCCCGCTCCCTTTGAAGACGGCTACCCAGGAAATTGAAAGCTGTTTTCAAACAAAGACAAGAGAGGAGAAAAGAAGAGAAGAGACGCTGAAGAGAGGAGTGTGTGAAAAGAGGGTGATGAAGAGGTTTAGGTTAAAGAGGATTTCAGAAGTGGATCTATCTTTACACTGATAATTCATATTGTTTATCAGTGCGATACTGACCAGACTGTAATCATGCTTCAATTCTGTCTACAGCAATTCAGGCGTCTTACAGTGTAGTTGCTAGTGTAGTCGTAAGATGTTAGTCCCAAGTAGAGATAAGGAGCAGGCTACAAATGTCTGGTAATCTAATCTCTCTCCACACCCACGGATAGTTTTCATATTCAAACTTGAAGTCTTCAGACCCAACCAATGATCACTGGAGCAACATCACTTAAAGGTGCTACACTCAAGTATTCTGATTTAAACTGATTGAAAAATGATCCATCAGCAGCATGTGAAGAAATAACCGTTTTGATGTTATGTCATGGACATCTATTGGTTGTGTTGCAGAGACAGTTAGCGTGTTAACCAGCTAGGCCCGTCTCATAACACCACTTTGTTCCTCAAGAGGCAATAGTGAGTTGCTGGTCACAGGTCTTGAACTTGCAACTTTTCTTAGACAGATGCTAATGCTAATGTTGGCTATGTAGCAATAGCAAACTTACATAAAGCATCTTTTGTGCAACTCTCTATGAAGCCAGAGTCCATACACACCTTTTCTTAGATATGCAGTAAATCTGTAAATAGAGTTCTACTTTAACAGTGTATGCCATTTTCCATGTCTTCTTTCTAAATGTAATGTCTTTTATTCTTATTTATCAAACATCAACAGAATTCCGTTGACTTTATTTGATAATTTACAGTTATGTTTCATATGGTTTGAAAACAATTGTGTCTTATGTTGTTTGCCTACATTACAACAACAAAAAGATTTTCTGTGAGTCGGTAAACTGAAGACTCTAAACGCCATGAAGATGTGAATACAAGTATGAAGCCCTATTTGTATATTCGTGAATTTGGTTTGACCCTCTTCATTGTCACTGAGAAGGAAATAGCAGGCATTTGCAATCATTACGAGGACTTCAACTTCAAACTGACGCAACTGCATCAGTCATACAGTGGTGAAGCAACACTCCACCAAACTCTCAAATATTATGTACACAGTGGCCAGGGCAACAGTTTTGTCTTTGTGTGTGTGTGTGTGTGTGTGTGTGTGTGTAGAGGAAAATGCCTCTTACGGGCAGAACATAAAAAATGAAATAAATCTCCTTAAACCTTAAATTTTACAACCAAATCCTCACTCTCCTCCACACAGAGGGAAATTTGTGCCTTCCAGCTCACGTCATTACACACAGACTCAAAGTGCATACACAGGTTTAGGGCTTGATTCAGAGAAAAAAGAGGGAATGGCATTACCCAGGCAGCACAGAACGATGTACTAAATGTACAGCAGCACAGAAAAGGTAATATTGAAAATGAAGTAATAAGGGGATTTGTTAAAAGCTTCAAAATGTAAAATGAAAACAATAAATTAAGTAAATGTTTGAAAAGTATAAGAATAAGAAATAAAAGCATTACCCCATCAGAAAAAAATGTAAAACAGGTTAAAATGATAACCTAAAATGAACGCTAAAGCTGCTTGGTATAAAATGGGTGGTGGTGTCTGGCCACATGTTGGAAGTGTTTCTACAACAGATGAATCCAGGCCCTCTGACCTCATGTTCTGCTCTGAAGCCTTCAGGACTCCCAGGGAGGTAAACGCTCTTACAGTCGAGTTTTCTCCAAACTTTCCCTCCTCGCGTCTCAGAGACAATACAGGAGTGTGCCAGAGCGCCGGGGTTCCTGTAGTTCTGCTGAGGTTTACAGTGGAATAACATTTCTATGATCCATGTTTCAGAGGACAGGAGCCAGGCAGAGGGCAGATGGTTGTGTGGTTTGGCCCAACAGCGGACAGCTCTCAAGACAGGCAAACAAACAGTGATGGACAGGTGGGCGTCGCACGGGTGTGGAGCAGCCAGACTGGCAGTCAGATGGAAAGCAGCAGCAGAGGATTCAGACTGGCATCTTGGCACAAAGGTTCAGCCCAACGCATGAGTCTCCCGGCCAACAATAATGTCTGCCTCATTAGATCTGAACCACCAGACTGACCAGTTGTTCCAGAGGGGAAAGAGCTGGTGAAGCTCAGGACTGTAAAGTTTATAAATGCAACACATGGGTTAGCACACTGTTAAATAACAATGTAGAGAGTTTCGGTCACTGTTTATGGTAATGAGGAACTGAATGTGGTTCTTATGACCTCTGTAATGTCTTTATAAAAGAGCTTGAGTCAACTATTGATTTACAACCGTAAGTTTAGTAATGATACATATTATACATAAAATTATTGGCACTAAGTCCTAAGGTTGTGAAAGCTACTATTTTGGTGACATTCTTATCAATATTAGTATTCATCCATTTTCATTGGTATCCAAATACAGACAATATGGCATCTGCGCCATACATCAACCTTTACATCTGAGTCTGTAACTACTGTAACATAAAAGTAAAAGCAAAACGGCTATAAAGCAAGAAATCCATTGTAGAAGAGACTGTAAACTAATGTTTACAGTGTCTACAGTGTTTCCACTGACCAAACCCTCAATAAACCAAAATGCAATGGGGCCAGAAAACAGGCTGCGTTTAGGGGTGTGAGCGTCAGTTGGAGAGCTCACGTACTGACCCTGTTTCTTCACAAAAAATGTCAGAAGGTACTGTGTGGTAAGAAACTTTAGAAGCAAAACAAGAAACAAGGATAAATCAAAACTGGAAATACCCCACCAGATCAAAGACATGGATGTATGTGTGCACTGCATTGAACTGAACTCACAGAGACAACAGTGTAAAGGTAACTGCGGGTGGATTTTATAACAAGTTTGTTTTAAAAGTCGACTGTCAGTAATAAGTTAAGCGATGATCTTATTCCTAAATGTTTTTTCTCTGTGACTTTATTATGTCTGCCTGGACTCAAGTGTTACACAGTCCATTCATGAGTAGACAAGAGAGCGCCCCTGCACTCTTACTGTGCTCCCCGTCTACAGTTACACCATAGCACCAGCTGGACCAAAATATTTGCAGGAGTAAACCATTACATGGCTAAATATGAGTGAGAGAAACCATGAAGCTATGTAATTATGGAGTGATACAGCCTGAGGGGCTGGAGGGTTAATACACCCAGTTTTAAATGTTAACAGTCACACAAGCACAGGTCTCTGAACAGACTCACACAGCACCTGTGAATGGGATGAGCTTTTATTTTTTTTAACAGTCAGACATATCACCATATCGAGTAGCAGCATGAGTCAGACCCTAAGATGAAAATGAAACCCCTGGCGGGTGATTTTCCAGTGTTAAATGGAAGATATTAGGTGATATCCTCAGACGAACAGATTACACTCAGCCTATAACTCTGTAGCTTTGCCTCCCACAAGAGGTCATGAGTTCACTGCAGCCTCTTATCGCCTTCTGTGTCTTCGTCAGACTGCCTCTGTATCCATGGCAACAGGTCAGCCATGTTTAACCAGAGACAAACATAAATTCACACATGCACACACATGCACACGCATGGTTGTGTGTTCACATGTATGAACACATCCAGGCTGGTTCACTGTCACAAAGTTGAAGTCAAAAGCAAAGGAGCAAATAGAAACAGGAATCAAACAGATCCTCAGATGTTAAAAATGCACTGAGCATTAAGCAGCAGCAGCAGCATGCTGAGGCAACCCTAGAAATGACATCTCTGTACAACTATAACAGCAAAAGAAGGTGTCACAGGCCAATGCTGACCCTGGCTCTCTCAACAAAAAGCCACTGGGATTTTTACATTGGATTTTGCATAACAGCCAAAAATAAACTTTGACAAGCAAAAGTTTACAATACACATTTTGTTCAACATGATAAAGTCAACAAATGACCACTTCCTGTATGATTTGATTTTAAAGCAATGTTTTAAAGCCTAAATAGAAGTACCAGAGGTAAAAAGCTAATGTTAAGCTATAAACAAACTACACTACAGTCACACAACATCAAGTCACCACAACTAAACTTCCCACTGAGAGTGTACTCACCTGGTTTTTTTTTATGCATGATGACGTCCCTGACATCAGCTATAGTCTCATTTAAGCCTTTTGTTAGCGGCCTGCCTTTTAGAGACATAAAAGCTTAAAGAAATCACAACTGGTACTCACATATTTATTGAATAAAATGTGATAATATATTTTTTCCTGTTCTGCTTCTATCTACATCTCCTCCTCCACCCTCTAATCAACAGCAATAAGTTTTGTGACCTGGATCCCCAGGTGCAGAGGTGAGGGGTCAGAGTTTTATGGTAGAGCAGGCGGGGGTCGGGACCTGCGCTCCATGGAATTTGGGTGTCACCATGGCAATCACGATGGAGCGGTGAGAATGACAGGTAGCCCCTGGGGGCTGTAAATAACAGATATGCTCTCATACTTATAGGAAGGAGAGTGGGAGTGTGTGTGTGTGTGTGTGTGTGTGTGTGTGTGTGTGTGTGTGTGTGTTGGGGGGGGTAAAAGCCTGGTCTAGCTCAAAACAGGAAATGAGTGTAAGAGGGAAGGACGGGATAAAACAAAAACAGACAAATGGGAAAAGATAATTGCATTTGAGGAGCAAAGGAATTCCACCAGCTGTAGGGCAGAATGCCACTCATGAAACCCTGCGAAACCCAAGCAAATATTCAACAATTTAGAGGGACTCTTAACTGTCTGTTTCTTTTGAAATATCTGGATTAGTCTAGAAATAAATCACAAAAGTGGAGAGAATGATAAATTAGTATATGAGACTTAAAAGAACACAGTTATAAAACATAGAAGTGAAGGACAAAAGTAAAAAGTGATGAAAGAGACTAATGGAAAAATAAATATAAACTGGTGCATTTGAAATCACTTCAATAATATTCCCATTTTGAAGTTTGGCAACAGACTTCAAGCACAAGATCGTCCAGATCAGTGCAGGCCCAAAGAGGAGGTACACACTTGAAACAGGGCCAGCTTCATCCAAAACACTTTGCTTGTCTGGCTTGTCAATGTGGAATGAGGAGCAGAGAGGAGTCAAGTTGTTTAAACGTGTTTGAATAACACAAGCACAGACAGTGCCAGCAACACATTGCTTCGGAGTGCCATGTAATGCAACTTGTGTCTCCTGCAGGCTCCAGAAAAGTCCTCTAAGCCAACACACATACAGGGTCGATGCCAAAGGGAGGCAGGGGGTACAGGATGAGCGAGGGTGATCATCATCAAAACACACAGTATGAGCTTACAAGTCCAGATAGAACAGCCATACACTGTCTTGTGTTACTTTTGAGACCAGGCTTGATCTGAAGTGACTTTCCTGCACTGGGTAATGATGGTGAAACCTCTATTTAGAATCTACAAGTCTTCCATGTGTCACTTTTTCAGGATGTGGAAATCATCACAGACAAGACAGATAACAACTGGAAAAACATATTTTGGAAAAGAAAACACAAATGGATGTAATTCAGTTTGACACAGATGCTGCTTTGTCCACTTATGACGTCGGTGCTTTAAATTCAGATGCATGATCAGTTAAGTTTAAGAGGCCTTTTCCTCTTTTTCTACAGGTACAATGATTCCATACAGCTGGCTAACACTTATTGATCTGTCTGAACAATACAAAATAGAGCTGGAAACTGGATACAGCAGCTCTTTCTGCACTCTGTCAGTCAATCCAAGACAGAATAAGGGACTCAGGTGTATACAAAACAAAAAGAGATAGGGAGACACAGCCCATCTCTCAAGAGAGGGAGGTGGTGGTGGTGGTGGGCGGGGGGGGTCCTTCACCCACCCCCAGGGTAGGTCACAGTCCCTGGCCTCTGACCTCTCTCTGAAAGAAGGGAATTTAGGGGAGGGAGAGAGAGACATGTCTGAGCAAAGTGAGCAGCAGAGGAACAGAGGAAACAAAGAAACGACACAAGCGGCACGCCACGTAACACATCTAAATTTAAACTGGGATCCACAGAGGGTATAACAGTCCTCCATAATGGTGGACTAGTATGAATCACACTACATTGTCAGTGTAATCACACATGCATGCAGAATAATAGTGCTTTTCATTCCCGAGTAGTTTCTTTAACTTCTTTTTCCGTGATCAACCTCCCTGTCTTCATATGCATACCTGAATGATGCTGATCACAGTCTCTGTCCAGCCTTGGAGCCACTACAGGGTTTTGTTCATCTCTGTTGTTCTTCACTTTTCTCCTTTAATCTCCATTAAAGGCCCCGGGTGAACCCTGACCCTTCCTGCATCTGTCTCAGAAGCCATGTGCCTTCCAGATGTGGGCATACCTGACCCCCAAACTGCTAAAATCCAAGCAGTTCACTAAGACATCAGTAGGTGGCAGCACACAAAGTTGACTTGCAGAAACCAAACCACTGTTTGAAAAGGAGCAATTATGAAAAATGAATGTGTTTGATGTTCTCCTGTTTAATGATTGGGCTTCCATTTGATGTTCAACAGTATAACAAACATTGGACTAAAGAAATGAATCTCAACAGATACCATTATTCACAGATTTGTGCTCATACATGTGACAGAATGGAAACATTCAGCTCAAGACCAAAGTCAGTCATAGAACATTTCTTTTAATAAGAATGACATACACTGGATGAATAAGTAAGCAAAAAAAAAAAAAACAAGATTAACTACTCATAAAATGATAAGATAATTATAATTCAAGCCAAAACCATGATCTCAATCCTTTAAAAGAAAGTCGGTGACAATATGTGACTCGTTACTTCTCCTCTTTGCCCTTGTTCCTCTCTACATCACCGCCTTATCCAGATGTTCAGTGTCTATAAAAACCTCATTGAGAAAAAGTGGGGGTAAGTTGTTTTTGTGTGTGTGTGTGTGTGTGTGTTTAAGCATGTGTTCTCTCCAAAATCTGGCAGAGACCCAGCAAGCAGCTGTTCAAGAAAATATGACATTCATATTGTTTTTCTTTTAACATGCTTAAAAAAAAAAAAACAGTTCCTCATGGGAAATCAGGGAGCAAATTTCATGATAATAATTATTTCAGCGAGCAGTAAGTAAAGTGGTGACGAGAGGCTTGATGGGGGGGTTGAAGATTTGGGAGACTTGAGTCAGGCTTCAAGAGAGAAGGATGAGAGTGCACGCGAGCTGAAGTGACACATCTGCAGAACTTTAAATGTTTCAGCTTGGGTGAAAATTTTGCACTTGGGGCTTAATAAATCTGCTTCATATACAATATGAGATAGACGAAAGGAACAGGATGACAGACTGGAGAGACATAACAGAAACAACTGGAGCTCCTGGTAAGGGGGTCCTGGTACTGAGATCAGAGGCTGAGCTGCCACACAAGGACAAACACTCACACTCTCTACAGGTTGGGTGCTTTGATTTCTATGGAGCTTATGTCAGCACAGTTGAATTGGCTGCTTGGGGCTGTGCAAATGATGAGGTGATCAAAGACAAAAAATAGCTTAATAGATTACTTGAGACTTGAAGGCAATGAGACAGTGACAGACTGACCTTACACCTGCACAGCTTGAATGTTCAAATATTAGGCTTATATTGTACATTGAAGAAAATTGTATAAAACACTATCCATACAACTCTCAAAGTACAACCTGATATCATAATCGTTGGTATTCAAAGACCTGAGAGAGTTGCATCGGACTTATCTGGACTAGATAAGGCTTCAAATTTGGTTTCTGGCTTTAAACTCGACTTGACTTGCCCCAGAGGACTTAAAAACAACCCTGGTCTCCACTGAACACACCAACAGGATTCCACTTCACCTCCTAAAACATATGGAGCCTAAACAAGGGCTCCAACGTTCTTCCCTGCTCTTTTTTTTATCAGTACCCTGCTTGCCCTTCAGTTCTCTGTCAGTCCATACTTACCAAGCCCTTGCTCTCTCACTCTCTCGCTCTCATAGATGAGGAATTTCAACCCATCCCCATCTGTAAATTCACCATATATGTATGACTTTTTCCACCTTCAGCCACCTCCCCACCCGTCTCCTCTCGTCACTCTTCATTAGAGAAGCGGGTGCACATTTTCTCAGTCCCCAAAGCTTTTAGCACAACAACACACTCTTTCCCTGTCCGATTAAGCACACTAACAAGCTTAGCCGGTCTGTGAAAGCCAGATTTACCGCCGTTCCTCTATGCTGGTAATTATTGGCAGAGCGCACTGTAACAATTCTGGTTATAAAACCGCTTACTGCTCTGTCACGGTCCACCTCCCCACTGACCCCCCAACCTTCATCCCACCCCCCCACCCACCCCCGGCCTTCTGTCTCGTTCTCCTGCTCCCTCTCTTCCAGTTTTACTTCGGCTCCAGGATTCTCCGCAGAGCCAAAAGAGCTAAGAGAGCCAGAGAGAGAGCCCTCTCTTCATGGAGGGGGGAAAATGCTGAGAACAAGTCAGAGTGAGAAAGGAGGCAATTGTAGGGGGCTGGCCTGGGGACAAGTCACCCATTCAGATGCGGCCAGCCGTGTACAATGGCTAAACTAACATCATTGACATTTGGAGTTGCCCAAGCTTTAGACTGAGAGGAAAGGGGAGGAGTGGGGGGGTGGGTTGCGATCAGGGGTGGGGAGGTTGGCAAGAGGAGCAGCGTTGGAAAAGCCCCTTCAGAGGCACCAGCCATTGATCAAAAATTCATGTCAGCGCCTGGGATCAGGCTAGCATGCCCTCTGTTAGCTTTCATGTGCTGTAGAAGCAGTGGGGACACAGAACGGTATGGAGGAGGGGAGGACATCTGAGATAGCCACCTTTTCTAAACCCTGTCCCTGTGGACCAGGCTGGGCCAACAACGCAAGGCCACCCAGGGCCACCTGGGGCCAACAGAGTGAGAGAGAACAGGCAGATGCTTGATCAAAGCACTCAGATAGTGCTGCTTGTTATACTCTGTTGGTTGACATTAAGGGACACAGTGCTTTGATTAATGATAAAGTGAGCAGCCAAGTGGCCTTCGTGGCAGTTACTAATGACTAACTGCTCTTGACTGATATGGATGCGGCCTGGTATCAATGACAGTGGTGCACCATTAGGAGATTTTCTGTTGTTAAAATTCCTCAGTATAAAGGGTTCAGCATGGCTAGATCACAGCATCCTGTTTTCAGGAGATAAAGTCCATGTCATATGGCCCTGTCTAGAGATACATACCAGTATCTTAAAGTACCTTTAAAAAGTAACATTTTTCTTATTTTCTGTATTTTCTTTTCATTATTATTATTTTAGGCTTTCTAATGTTTTCGCAGGGGTAGAAATTGACATGAAAACATTTAACAATTTGCATTTAACAGAGACACACAGTTCACTAGAGACCCTATTCACCTCCAGTACACTGACACAGATGTTTTTACTTACTTTGCCTGATTAGACCTCTTCTCAGGATGGTGTGGGTGTGATTGAGTGACATCTTCTTCACCTTCCTGTCACTTTTGGTCCACTAGGGCCACCTACAAGGTCAAGAGGTTAAGGTACAAACACTGCAACTGCAACATCCCTGGTTTGTGCCCTGCTGGGTACCATTATTGTATGTCACCCACCCCCTCCATCTTTCTCCATCCTCATTTGCATCTTTAAAAATACCTTCTCTTCAAATTAATTGTTGAATCCATTTTTTACACCTTTATGGGTTAATGACATTTGGTGATTTCTAAAATTTTTTCTCACGTGGTTCACTGCAATGTCAGCCTGAGCAGAGGTGAACAATCAGACTGAAAGTGAAAGGTGCAGGTGCACAGAGCTGTTGTACAATGTGAGATTTTCATGTCTTTTGATTATAAAGCAGGAGTAGGTTTTATATTAATACCCTGGTAGTATCAAATTGTTCAGTCCGCAGAGAAATACACACAGCCTGTATTCAGAAGCTGAACCTTAAAATGAGTGATCAGGACTTCTGCAACTTTATGATGTCACACCAAACCAGTTAACAGTCTCAGTTAGGCCTCAAGCACCACCAAACCATCAATCTTTAAGGGATTTGGTTTTTCTGAGAGATTTTCAGATCCTCTCTTCTGATTGGTTCACCAACCTTTTGCAGTTCAAATAAAACAAAATGTAAAATATGGGACATTTTCCAAAATAATTCCAGCTTTTTCTTTAAATTACAAGGGATCCACTTTCAGCCCTATGGTTGTAACCATTTCTATTAACCACCTGTCTTTGATACAGTGTTGAAACCTACAGGTTTTGTTGGTTTGCTGCACAGATTACAACCACCCAAGATCATTATCAGTCCTTTCCATGAGATATTTTTAATGTTAAATGTACTTTCAAAGTACGGTTTCAATCAGGATCACCTGTAAGGAGAAGGCAACAGGTGATGGAGTGAGTATACAATGATCACAGGAAGAGTTGGCAGTACTGCAGAGTGGAAGAATGTTGAATCGTTGGCTGGACACTTCGACTTTAGGATCCAAATGTTAATCATGCCTGCCAGGGAGCCAAGATTTTGATGCTGTTCCACCATCTTTTTGGCCCACAGTTATCTGGTCAAACAACTGGGAGAGGGCTGCTGTGGTCTGACTCCCGCAGCTGGCAACATACCCTTGTCTCTCTCTCTCATTCACTCTCCCTTTCTGGAGTACACAGTCCAGGGTGCTCCAGGGAAAGGCCACATCAACACGCGCCTGCCTGATGACGTCCATAGGCTGAGGGGAGGCTTATGAAGGCACCCACTTTGTTTAAACAAGCCTGTGCGTGCGGCTGTAGGAGTAAACAAGGCTGGACCACCTAGCCTGCACTGCCTTGCCTGCCAGCCTGGAGACAGCCTGGCATGGTCTGGTGTTACCACATCCCTGCCTGGGCCTGGTCGTAGTACTGTAGCGTCATCATGATCGCCCCACCTCCTGCTCTGCCTGTACACCAGGGCCCTTAAGGGCAATGACCTCCCCCTTTACTCATGCCAGTAATTCAGTGGGGGCAGCTCAGTCCCTTAAATGCAATAACAGCTGCTAAAAGCAACAAACTGAGAACCTGATATATACTCTGAAGGACTGACCCCTGCTCATGAATCAGTCCCGGGACAGGAAGGTACTTGAGTGTGGGTCATGAACAGAGTTCCCTGCAATGCCCTATAGATCCCCTTGCCTAACCACCAGGCTATTTTTGGGTCACCCTTCACGCATCAAAAGGCCTCCAAATGTCTCTTCAGCAAAGAGGGAATGTTTCCGGGTTGATTTGAAGCAGATGACGCTTTGAGTTTTTTTTTGTTGTTGTTGTTCTGAAATTATATTGTTTTTCATGTTGTTGTGTTTATTTTTGATTCCAGTCATTTACTGTGGTTTGGAATTTGTTCAGAGATATATCACAACAATGCTTACAGTCCTTTGACACAATGCCCCAGACAGATGCTTTTCATAAGGCAATTAAATTACAGATGGTGAAGTTGCTGATGTGTTGCCATAGCTGTTGGTGTGTTTGGACAAGCACTGAGGCATCCACCCATATTACCCTCCCAGAAATGAATAGACATATATGCATGCTGTGTGTGTCTGGAGATTAACACATACTGCAACCCGCACGCCAAAGACCAGCGGTTCCTTCGTCATGCATTCCCAAGGTGCATCGCTTTCTGACAGCTGTGGGGGCCAGTTAACACCCCAATCACCAATGTGATTATGACTCTCTTAAGATACTAAACCACACGCAGCTCCCGTTGGACAAAGACAGGCCTGTCCCTGCCGCCCGGGAGAACCTGACACAACCCCAGCTGGAACGGACAGTACATTTATCTGGGCCGGGGTCCAGCTCACCTTCTGTGTCCTGGGAGGTGAGGGACGCAGGGAGCTATGTTCACTTTGGCGAACAGAGGAGGGGGTGTTACAATTGATACTCACACTGTACACAATCAACACTCATAACATGCCATGATGGGCCACCCTCTGAGCAAAGGCCACCCAACAGACTCAACAGGAACTGGATACAGAGATTTGTGCTGTTAAATGTTTTTTCCATTTGTTGATGTTTTTAAATTTGTGCAATCTGTGTGTCCCTGGATTCCAATGTGTATTTTCAATTTAATATCAGCGATTCTACATGGGTGATGGGAAATGGGTAAAACATCCCTGTCCTTTAAAATTCAACGCATGTCCTGCCAACACCTCCACGCATCTGCCATAGACATTTCTGCAGCAGTGATTAAAAAGCTATTTAATAGGAAACACACAGAATGTGGCCACAGAGCCTGGAGAGCACTTTGTATTAAGCATCTCACCTGAGACCTGACTGAGCATTAAATATTCCACCACTGGTAGAAAAAGTGGGCTCCTCCATCACTGTATAGTTAAAGTTTTGCTGCACTGATGGCAGGTCAACTCATTGACAGCATGATGTCATTGAGGGGAAGGAAGTAAAACATCCAAGAAACAAGTTTACTGCTAGATGTGGAACCAATGTGTTTTCAGACCTGACAGCTGAAAACATCGCTTGATAATTCTCTTTTCATCACAGAGGCAACAACTGTGTATATGTTGGACATCTTACAGTTATGACAAATGTGAATAATAGATATTCAAATGTTGTGAAAGTATTTTATCAACAATTGCATTTTTCAAATGTTGTTCATCACAAGACCTACATCTGAGTATAATTACGCACTTGAAGCACAGATCTCACCTTATGACCCTGAGCTTTTCTCAGGGAATATTTTAGCGGCCTTGACTGCAAACAGCACTCCTCTTTCTGTTTTTCATTGGCATAAAACTGATCAGAGAAACAGGAAGTCGCCTGGAGCCATCTGAAAGATCAGACATTTCTCTCTATCTGTCTTCCTCTCTTGTCACTCCGTCTCGGTTCATGCAGATCATCCATCCTGAACTGCTCTGGCCCAGGCCTGGCTGTTCCAACAACATAATTCAATTGTCTTTTTATCCACAGGCGATGAATAACCTCTGAATAGTAAATCAGTGCCGTGGCGTCTCATCTCTGGACTGGAGCACGGCTCTGATGGGTCCACAGGGGCTCGGATGGAGAGAGACCAAGCAGGCTCCATTCCATCCCCTGCTGGTGCAAATCAAAATAAAAGCCCCTCTGAATGGCTCAGCATGTGCTCAAGTCATTTGAGGCCCCGCCGAGAAAAACTTGGGAGAAAATACATCCCTGCTCCTTATCCATCTATTGACAGACAGACAAATCAAAAATGTCTTTCTGCCTCAAGCACACCCTCTCAATCTCAACATCGTGACTGGTCAGACATGGTGTGATGACACACAGCAGAGCAGCAGCATGAAGGATGAGGCTGTCATAATGCAACATAACACAAGCAAAAGGGAATACAATATGGCATACCAAACTACATACTGTGAATTATACCACAAAAGAGGTTTAGAGAGAACACAACAAATGGAGTTATCGCTGAGCTGACAGCATAGGTTTTATTAAGTTTCATATTCCAATATTATTTTATCTCTCTCTCTCTCTCTCTCTCTCTCTCTCTCTCTATTATATATATATATATATATATATATACACTATATATACTATTATACTATATATACTATTATATATATGTGTGTGTGTGTCTGTGTGTGTATATATATGTATATATGTATGTATATATATATATATAGTACAATGTACAAAGTATCTATATTATGGATTGTTATGTAGTATTACAAGCTGTGACCATATATGTTAACTATTGAATATTTCATTGTTTACAAGTTTATTAAAACATACTTTTAATTTAATTTTTTTAATTTTTCTAATTTTTAGTTATTTATTTTAGTAATCATATTCATTTCTCCTTAATTTTTTTATTTAAACTATTGCATATAATGTACTGACAGGCTTATGTCAACAATATAAGCATACATACATAAAAGTATATATTTATATGGGCTAGACATATATGTCAATATAAGTAATTTTTTTTTCTCCAATTGGTACCTTATATAATTACATATGACATATGTCTTTTATTTTCTATGTACATATATGTCATATATGCTTATATAGATGATCAGAGAAGCAGTGTCTTGTGTAGTATGTCTATGTTTGCTTGTGTTTCCTGCAACATTATTCTTTATGTAGTGTATAAAGTATGTATATGTACTTAATGTAGTTTTCTTCATTTCTGTTTCATTAAGTTGCAGTGTGTTGAGCTCGTAGGAATGCCAACATGTGTATGCTCTAAAGACTCTAAAGAGAGTTGACCTTTTATATGTAAATGAGTGTTTGCATGTATGTGTGCGTAATGAGGGGCGTGTCTCCGGCAGCAGATGTTGGTGTTTTGTCAGAATAATTTGGTGGGAATTTTCATGAGCTGCACAAGGCCACAGCTGGGTTACAGGTGGGGGGAAGAGCAGGGTGTGTGGGGGAGGAGTAGGAGTAGCGAGGTAAGTAAGAGCGGATCCCTGCAAGCCTCAAGGAAAAAAACCTTGTTCAAGGCCAGAGGCAGGCAAAGAGACAGAGACAGACAAACATAAGGTGGTTGAGTTAAACACAGCAATTATTTACATGATTATGTTCCTCCTAATATACTGTATGTCCCACGTAACTAATGACAATACACCTTTTCTGTTTTCTTAATCTCCAGGGTGGATGCACCCACTGACCGCACTGTACACATGCTGTTTTTTTTCTTTTTGCAAACACGAGCTCCTGTCAGCTCTGTTTTAAAGTATATGAAGCAACAACAGAGAAAAGAGATTCTAAAAAGAAAGCAAGACATACAGAGTGGCAATTACCTCAGCTTTTGGCAGGGGCTCTAATTAAAACCAAACTTGTTTCCTTCAGTGAACAAACATGACAGGCGCTGAGCAGAGAAGCTTTTTTTCCACTCCTGCCAAAATATTAAGTGAGTGCAGGTGCTCCAGGAATGTCTACAAGGGTGGGGGCACGACAGAGCTGACCTTTTTCTCCCTCCATTGTGTATGTGAGTCTCCATATGTGTGTTTATTTATGTATTTGCGCATGTGTTTCCTCCAAACCCTGACTGTTTTCACGCATGCTTTGGTTGCACGGCAGAGGAGCACACCCAGCAGTTTGTCTTAGCACCCCACTGCAGCTTCGCTGTGGTAGAAAACTGGAGCAAAAGCAAATGATTGTTACGTTACTCAGGAGAGGCTGGGGGCTGCCCTAAGCAGGACCAGATGCAAGGGTCCTGGCAGCTCCCGGGTCTGATTGAAGGAGGCTCAGTAGCCCCAGTGGAGCCTCCGTCAGGATCCACGGAGGCTTGGCAGACGGGACAATTTCCTCTCTGCACCCATTACAACACAGTGAATATCACTGCGCTATGGAATTATTTTCTGGGAAAGATATACTGTACCTCTTAGAAGGCCATAAAGGGACATATGAGTAACACTAACACATTTTTTGTGATATTCTAGAGGAAAAACAAGAATCTCGTCATTGTGCTTACCTCACTGCCACAAGACCATTAAAGTGCCAAATCAGCTACAGCATCGCACCCCAAGGGATCCTGCTGTCAAACATGATTGAATTCAGGGTTCTTTGCTTGAGAGACGGACTCTCTAATCACTATGCCACCCCACTGCCCTAATAATTGCTCATAATTCATTGTTAACATCCATCCAATGCAATAACTCACACTCATTAGCAAAGTTGCACATTTAAGCAGTTCCGTTGCTGGAGGTTCACAGCCACTCTAGCGTATCTTCCAACTGTCGGAGGTGGAGAGGACAGGGGCTGGAGGAATTGCAGGCCTCCAATGCAGGTGGGGAGGGATATTTTGGTAACTTCCTGTGGGTCAAACATGTCTCACCAGAGAGGGGATGGGTAGAAAGGGACACCTGCTCCAGAATGACACCTTGGGGGCCAGGCAACCAGGTGAACTGCCCGAGGACAGCAGCTTTAAATGAGGCTGCAGTGAAGGACAAGTGATTGGAGGTTTTGAGTTTTTTGAATGAGCAAACAATGGTGGGTTTTTGTTGAAGAGCAAGACCAGTACCTGACTGAATCTACCACTGAAGAAAAGACACAACCCACCTGATGGTATTTTATATTTACAATGGCTTATTTCTCTTCATTCTTGCCATTTAATGGACATGCGTTGCAGCAGGCTTCTGGGGAAGTTGAGGTAACAGTCTTTGTCTGACAAAAGATAAGGAAAACCAGGAAAACCATACAACAGGTACCCCCTATGGTACCATATTTGGAGGAGTAGGTGGAGCTGAGCAGGAGTGAGGGGTGGATGTGACCTTCTCTGTACTGATTGTCAGGCAGCTCAATCACATGATACCTACGCACAAACACTGGCCAAACACGCAAAATAATAGGTAAGTAAAACTTAAAAAAGTAGGAGAACATCTGGGCAGTGCAATATATGTAGTGCACACGTTCTCAAAACTACATTAATTGAACAGTGCAAAATTCTCACCCACAATTCAAGCCAACCCCTGGGTCAAGTCCAAAGATAGTCTGTTTGGCCATGTAGGTCCACAAAGTTTGAGTTAGAGTGATGAGCCGACCACAAGGCCAGAGGACTACCACTGCTCAGTATTACAAGGCTGCTTGCTCCCAAGAGACAATTTAGGCTGAGATGGACAGGTGGAGACTGGATGGCAATGGATATGAGTGGAATGTGGGTAGCCTGGCAAAACAGACTTAGCACACTCCATTTGTGAATCAGGGTGGATATGGGGAGGAGGGTGGAGGATATGGATGTGTGGTGGCATGTGTGTATTTAAGGAGCAGGTCATCACAGCATAGTATTATAACTGAATAATTTGTATTAATTAAGTGGAATGGGAATTACTACCTTTCTCTCTATTAGACAAACACGCCATATAGACAGTTTGTCTAACCAGAAGACCACATCAGGCGTCATAGTGATAGAAGCTGTAAAAATTTCATTGTTCCTTTCTGTTCCATTCAGGTCTCAAACTGCCGGCCAACACTGAACTGTGATCCAGCACAAATGTTTCCATATTCGAAATGAAATAAAATACTGTACACTGCGGTGACACTGACTTGAAATATGTCTTCCAGCACTAGTGGCAGCAGAGATTGTGACACTAATGAGCAGCACTACATTCAGTCAGTAAGTAAGAAATGATGTGTTATCTTGTATGTTTTTGTAAGTTTATTTGTTTTGGATATTTACAATTTTTTGATGCATGTGAGAAAATAAAAGCTGTAACATCACACTACCACAGAGAAATCTATGAATTTAAACTGCCCAACCCTTTTGGACATGCCCCCTCTCACCCTCTCTGGCCTTGGTTAAATGCTGGCTCTCCTGGTCACGTCTGCCTCTTGCATTCCTCCTGAGTCCCTCCTCGCAGGGCCAGGCATCTTGGCACAGCACAGACGGGGAATTTTCCACAGGTTGTCAGTGGAAGGGGCACACAGGCTCACCTTTGTCTGTGCCCGCGCTCTGCCTCCTTCTCTGTAGACCCTGCTCTCTCAAAAGTACACACACTCACTGTGTCTGCACACAGACTCACAAATACACTCTCACACTTAACAAACAGCGACATTAAGCCAGGTCCAGATGTTGGCATTTTAAGTCTGAACCATATTTTCTCAGCTATTTTACCTCAAGCTGTATTTTGCGTCTATGACATGCAAAATATTATTGTAAATATACTTTAATAAGATTACACATCATCAGAAAATCCTACTGAGTCTCTCAATCTCATTATAAAAAAATGCATAAAGTGAAAGGCTTAAAATCACGTCATGTTTACAGCTGTGACATTATTCTTGGGTTTGGAGACAAGAATCTTCTCTCATGTTCGTATGAAGTCTGTCAGTCTTTAGCAGGTGCAGCAGGTCTGTTTCTGGCCATTACAGGGATCTAAAAACACCAATGTAGTCTGAGTAAACAAAGAGATGTTTCCCGCTTTGGCAATAAGCATCGCCTTCATCTTACCTCTTAGACATCAGATAAACTAACAGCCTGTGGCCACATTACATACACATACATGTACAGACTATCATACCCCAATTTCCTCAGTACATTCTGACCCACAAAAAGATACTTTTCGTGTGTTTGGTTTGGATCAGTAGGAAAAAATACACACATTAGACGCTAAATATTTTGATCAAATCTCACCCAGACGACATGATGGTAACTGAAAAATAACCCATTAAATTGTGTTTGACATGTTACAAATTGTCATGTAAATTGTCATGCATCAGTCTGCTGCCTTTCAAAATATTTATGGCCTACAAGCTTGGCAGCAGAACCCAATGGCGGTGGTGTGTTTACAGAGTGGGTAACACCAATGTTGTGCAATAAATTCAGTAAATTAACATAAAGAGTACCTTTAAAATATTTTACCACTTTTAAAATAAAGACTGTTAGTGGTTTAAGATATAATTTCCCTGATCAGCCTCTTCTAAATATTAATAAAAACTTGTGGCTCTAAAGCTTAGCAGTTAGGGTTAAAAGTTGTTGTCAGTGCTTAACACAAGTTGACCTGATGAGAGCAGCTCAGGGATTATTCCCATGTAGGAAAGAAGTTTTTCCCCCACTCCTTGCTTGTTACCCGCCGGGCCACTCTGAGGCCCCCTGGTGGCAGGGTAATTAAAGTACCACAGTCCAGCCAAGCTGCAGTAACACTCCCAAATCCACAGAGAATGACTGGAGCCGTGGCTGCCCCTAATCCTGTTTGCGGCCATCGGGAACCACTCCAATCCCAGCCGGAAGACGGGGAGGTCGGGGGACAGTGGACAATAGCCCAGTGAAGGGAGAGGGAACAACGGAGTGTGGGAAGGAGTGAGAGGGACAGCGAACCTGTATTCACCCTCACTGCATGCCTCTCTCTGTTTCACTGCTTTTGTTGGTGGAAGAAAAATCTGATGAACCTCCCTCTTCTCTTTACCATTGTTATGGCATATCTGAGGGGCTCAACCTCCTTTTTTTTTTTTTAAATTCAGTCTGTTCATTGAGCAGGAAAAGGGCATGGCAGTAAACACCTCTGTAAATGAACTAGCCAAGTAAGGTGAATTTTCATCTGCAATGACTTTGGTCACTCAAGTGTTTCATAAGTTTCATGTCATAAAAATATAGTGCTAAATTCTTACAGCATACAAAGATTTACACTTGAGAATAGCTTCTCACAAGTTCATGGACGATATGGATGTTGTGGTTTGAATAGCAACATCTGACCTACACTAGATTATCCCTTTAACATTTGCATTCAAAGAAAAAAAGCATTCAGAATTTGTGTAGCCTCGCATGACCTGCCCTTTATCTTAACAAGCTGAACTGAAATGCTTTCTCACCAGCCTCCCCACTCATACAAACAATAATCCCCTACCTTGTGAAGACAGAGCAAGAGAGAAAAGGGCACAGTGGTAATCCAGCCTGAAGGTATGCCCCCCTCGTCTCCTATCTCTTCAGGGGGTTTGGACTGTCCCCACCCTCTCCTGAACACCGCTGTACCAACCCCCAAAAAATCCAATTAGACTCCTTCATTAACAAACCCAGCAGGAAGGGTACAATCAGGGCCCTGTGCATAGCCACATGCTCAAACAAACATGCATGTGCACACACGAACTGTGATCTGCACCTGTGCGATCTCACACACTGTGGGGTGCAGACAGGTCTGAGGGCGCGACAAACTCTCATGGGAGATTGTTGACTTGTTTCCGACAAGGCTGCTGAAACTACGCAATGTCCCGCTCTGCACAGGCAGCGTTCTGTGCTTGGTGTTCCATGATGCGATGTCCCCTGTGGACAGACACAACACTGTGTCTCACTGACACCCTATGACAGCATGCACACTACCTCACTGCTCAGGAACCCAGTGCTCAGACTCACCACCCTCTGACTGGCAGGGCCAGGAGTGACCAGCAGAGGGTTGGTTAGGTGGGCAGTGCCAGGTCAGAATCCCCACACAAACACATCATTTAATTTAAAAAAAAGCACTTTACCAGTAGAGACTAAATCAAGGTTTGGTACAATTTTATATGCTAAAAAAACGTGAGAAATCCTCCACCTTGTTAGCCTGTGCATTTTATTTCATTGTTAAGATGTCTCCAGTGAACTGTTAACTGTTAACCATATATGTTCTATAAAGAGATACAATCTGTTTATTGCATGAAACTTGATGGTCCAGATCTTCTGTGGCTCCATGTACCAATTCCAACTGTGGCTAAAAGGCTAGCTTTGCCTAGCTTTGAAAAAGTGGTTGCCTAAACAAGGCAATTTTTTTTTTTTTTTTTTTTTTTTTGGTGGAGCTGCAGATGACATGAGGAAAATCATGTCATCAAGTCCCACCAAAGTGTTCTCATCCTTCACTCTTAATTCCAGCCTCTACGCTCTGGTTCCTCTGGTCAGGACAAATAATTACAAGCGTCATTTATTCCAACACCACTGTGCTATAACGGGAAATTCAGTGTAATTAGGAATAACTGTAACTGTCTTAATTGCCCTCACTGAACAACGATGAACTGTATCTCCAGTTTGGATAGTTTTTGATGTTTTATGTTCTTCTCATCCTGAAAAACAAAAATTGTTCAACTCTAGGGCAAGTAAACCTGAACCACGATGCATGTATTCTCATAATGAGGAGTCCACTTGGCCAGCATCTCTGCTGCTTGTCTGGTCCAAGAAATCCTGCGGTGTGCGTCCAACCTTAGCCTGGGAGAGCGAGCAGGGTGGGGGAGTAATATGGGGCGGGAAGCTGCTGGTGGGAGGGCAGGATGGCAGTTGGCTTCACACTGGTATCCACAACTAGTACTGGCCAGAGTAAACAGTAACTGGCAGCACATCTCCATACATAAACCCACCCCAGACACCCTGCTTTCTCCTTGTGTCACACAATTCGCTGACACTCCAAACAGAAATGGAAAACATGTGCTCACATAGGGAGTCAAAAGGGTTGTGTTGTTCCCACAGTGAGGGATACATAATGCTTCCCGCCGTTTCTTCAGACTCAGCTCTTTAATCCAAATTGACGCATCCCTGCAAAAACATGAGGTACTATTTATTTGACGTTCCCCGATTAATTGCCAAGCTCATAGTGTAACCTCTCATCCAATGTGTGTCCTAGAATACAACTCAGCTTTGTCTGTGTGGTCAAAGTCAGTCAGCCTCTTTAGGACAGAGTAGTATATATTGCATTTGAACGTATATCACTAATAATCATTTTGTCGCTGTTTAAAGAGCTTTAAAAAAACTAATTAAATAAATTACAGATAAATCAATGAACAAACAAAATTTTAACAAATTATAATCATAAAGATAATAATTATCATTTTTGTGCACACCTTACAGCCACTTCTAAAAGACAGAGGAAGTAGGGGATTAAAGCACAAACTTCTTCCACGTGATGAGTCCTTGTTTACACACTTTTCTCCTCTGCCTTTCATTCTTCTATCTCTGTGAGTCAGGGCACAAAGAGCTGCGTTCGTCCTCCGTCTCCGGAGCTCCACAGCGAACCCCTACATTCCAGGAGAAATCGCAGAATCAACAGGCATGAAATTCATTTCTCACATGGCCGCATCTGCGCCTCCTAATCATAACCCGGACTGACAATTCAATCGCACACTCCATCACCCACTCCTCCCCTCCAACTCTGGCTTCCCCGCTCACTCCCCTGTCCTCAACCAAACTTCTTTCACCTCCCTCCACCTTTTTCATCCTCCCTAATTGCATTGTGCCAGCCCCCACCCCACCTCATTAGGCCCCACAAAAAACAATTAACAACGCCAACTATAATTACAGTAATGGCTGTAAGCAAACTAGTGACCTGCTTCCTTGCTACAGCTCCATCCAGCTAACCTCCCAGCAGCAGTACACCCACCTTCTGGCCTGTGTGCTGGTGAGTGAGGTGGGATGGAGTTGGGGTACCGGACGTGGTGTCAGGGAGTCTGAACTGACTGACTAACGGCTGGTCAGAGCTGGTGATTAGGCTGTAAGAGGCTGTAGGGGGAGTCCAGTTTGGTCCCCTGGCGAGACATGTTTTCAGGGCTGTTACAGCAGGGTGGGATGGGGTAGGGAGGGGGGACAAATGCTCCAATTCATCATCTGTGTGCCTAGAATTATATGAAAGTGATGAATGTGTAAAGTCAGGTAAATGACTGAATTAGAGTAATGGCTGATTACAGCAATTTACCCTGAGCAGTGCCAGGAATATACATTCCAGGCTGCAACACACGATGCTGGCTAATTCCAGATGCCTGGGTCTGCATGTGAGGGGGGGGGGGTGGGATGGGAGTGGTGCAAGTTCTGGTCAATGTGAGCCCTTCATGGATTCTCAGTACACAACCAACCTCAAAACGCCTGGTTGCAAAGTACCATAATAGAGCAGTGGGAATAGACAAAGGATGTGATGAATGGAGATGTTTTAAATTTTCTTTTTTAAACAAAAGCTGGACAGACAATACAGACACACACACAGGGAAGTTCAACCGGTTTATTAGTTTATGCTGAGAGGGGATGAATGTGATGAAGGGCCAGGCTGAGGAATCCGTCTGGTAGTGGTAGTGGGGGACCCACAGAGCTGTCTGCTAAGCTGCTGGAGATGTGTTACTGAGTGAATACTGAAGCTGGACGTGGTTGACAACACTGGAACAAGACGAAACTGGAGACAGGACCAAAGCTGAGGCTGGATGATGCAGACAATGGAGTAAGTAGAGCTGGTACACCAGAGCACAGGAAACTACAGGTAAGGCAGAGCTCTAGCAGGCAAAGCATGGGGGGGTAGCCACACACACACACACAAACACATACACACACATACACACACATACACACACACACAAACACACACATACACACACAAACACATTAACATACACACACATATACAGACTCAGGGGACAACTGGGGACAAACATAGAACAAGAGGGAAGAGAAAAACATAGGAGAACACAAGGAAAATACACAGTCTGATGGCTGTTCCTAACATGTTGATCAATCATCTTTTATATGCAGACTTGTAGATTATACAACTTTTCATACTCAATACTGGTTGAGGTCTCACGGTGGGATGGGGTAAGAACAAAACAACTGGATGAACGGTTGTACAAAACAGTTTTGCCAGATTATTTAAACCATTTTATTTTGAGCTGAAACCAAATGTGATCTCACCTAAAATATCAGTAATACTCTCTCACTCCACAGGAAAAGTGTACACAAGTGCACACAAATACAATGAAAGATGCAAGAACTTCCGTGGAACTTGACCTCTAGACTTTAGATTCTAGACAAGGAAAATAATGCTGTGTCATTTCATCCATCAGAAAGTTGAAAAACTGAACTTGACTGAGGCTACAAATAAGTCAGCTCTACCAATTTACTAATAAACCACTTCTTCATTCTGGCTAAACTTGATTACATCTGGCACTTTTACAGACGTCTATGATGTGGTGTGCTGGGTGATGTTACTCATACTGAGTCAAAGTCTGCTCTACAATATTGCGCAATACAACACGCCGCCACTCTGATTAAAGGCTGCATGAGTCTATTTGTGTGTGTCTGTGTGTGTACAGTGTGTGTAGTGTAGCGTGCATCAGTACAGGCCGGGGTGAGGGTCCTCTGGCAGTCTGGCTGTGCTGTGCTCCAGGCCCCGTGCTCCCTGGATTAATGCCGATTGTTTGGGAATGACTTGGAGCTCTGGACCACACAAGGAGAACGAGGGGGAACGCCGACCTGCATTGGGCTGCAGGAGAGGGAAGTAGAGGGGAGTCCACAGAGAGTTTTTAAGTGAGCAGCTCCCTTCTGCCTCTCTCTGTTTCCTTCCTTCTCCTTCTTCCTCCACCGCACACACAAAGCTCTCCCTCTCTCTTGCTTTGTCTATCTCTCAATCTTTATGTTTCCTTTTTCATTCACCCTCTGAAAACCAATGAGCTGCACTCGTGCCTCTGCTTTCCTGGGGTCAAGATGAAACAGCCCCTACCTGGCTGCTCAGTATGCGTATGAATGTGTGTGCCTGCAAGTGCATGTGAATGTATGTTTGTAGTCTTCTGTGGGAGGTCTAAAGCACTGTGGGAGGAGGCGTAGAGAGGGATATGAAGAGGACAACAATTCATCAACAAAGCACTGACACTGGCTTCAATTAGCTGAACTCTCACTGTGTGCTTCGCTGGTTTTTGGTGTGAGTCATTAGAGATGGCCAGCGGTTTGCAGCAGTGTACAGTCCTGGCAAAGATGCACTGTAAACACAGGGAAGCCTCCCAAATATATTACTTTGCTGTGCAATCAGTTCAGTCAGCAAGTACGCAAAACTCTCCCACATTCGCCAACAATGGAGGAGGATGCTGACGGGGAGCGTTCAGAGCCTGCTCAGCCCCACAGCTCACATTGCGTGAAAGAGGAGAGAATAAAACACAGGAGCTGGCAATGACAGAAGACACGAGACTGACAGCTGTGTTTATAGAGCAGGGTGTGGGAGGCTGGAGCCCTGTGGATTCACTCCATCCAAAATGGCTCCCATGACCTGCCCAGATGCTCACTGTGACTTGATAGTGTTCATGAGGGAGCGCCTTATAAATCAAGCAGGAGCATGATATCAAATG
>CM076657.1:6975693-7242806 GCA_038496675.1 Rachycentron canadum | reverse complement strand
GTGTGTGCGTGAGTGTGTGTGTGTGTGTGTGTGTGTGTGTGTGTGTGTGTGTGTGTGTGTGTGTGTGTGTGTGTGTGTGTGTGGGGGGGGGGGGGGGTACTGGTGGTGGTGAAGGGGTAATCTGGGGGTTGAGCCACAGATCTTTCAACTGTGAGATGGAAAAAAATACAAGACAGAAAACTCTCAAGGGTCTGAGACAGTGATGTTTGGGAAGTGGGATGGGAGGGGGTTCCAGACGGGGCAGCGTGCAGTGTGTGTGTATGTGTGTATCTTGACTTGACACTGTAGAGAGGATGCAACTAAGTGCAGTGAGGAGGTGCCAGTTATGATTTGTTTTCAATAATGCAGCATGTTTACATGTGACAGAGAGATGTCAGATGTTTTCTAACCAATGAACAAGGAGCAAAAAGTCACAAGACCTCGTTCCATTTTAGAAAATTGTGGCTCAAGAAAAAATACATGAAGTAAAATAAAATCTGTACCTGAGACAAATTGTAGACTGAAGACATTTTAACTTCTCACAGTGCAACAGGCGCAGGTGTTACTCATAACATTAACAATAGCTCTTTTTTACTCAGGTGTCCTTGCACACCATGTGTACAGTACAGTGAGTCAGCCTGCACAATACCAGCTGAAACCGAAGCAGCTAATTGGAATTCAGCCTCCATAAACTGATGATTTAAACCTGTGGCTTCTCTATTTTGCTGCCCTTCGTTGTAGCCTCACAGGTGCAAATAATAATATTGCTTATAGGTGTTCCAGGTGCTTCATTTAGGTCAGGATAGGTGCCTTGATATTGTCCAAACTGTGTCGGCTCATTTGGAATGATATTAACAGAGCCTTCATATATTAATGCTTTTGAAAAAAATCATGAGAACAAGGTTAAGAGACAGATGTCTTTTGTTATTGATGCACTGCTCTGCATCATTTCAGCATCGCTCACTACTCATATTAGTATTGGGTACATCCCAAAATACAAAACATCACCTTGCAAAGTGTCTACTTGAGCAGAAATTTAGGATTAAGCATGAAGGTCTGCCGTGTTCCCAGCAGGAGGTTTGTTCATGGCTGACAGACTGAAACTGACACACTGCCTTACTTTCACTCTCTGATGCACACAGGCAGGCTGAGGGAGGAAAGACTTCTCAAAACCGCAAGAAAAATTAGCAAGTGACGGTGCAACTCTCAGTTTTCTTCTTCTGCTGCTTGGGATTTTCATCCCACTGCAAACACCAGCCCCCCCTTTCTTTTGCCCACATCCCTCTTTCCACACTGCTTCCAACTTTCCCTTCCATCTACCTCCCCCCTCCTCTTTACATAACTCCTCCTCTTTACAAAAGTTGTACACTACCCCAAATACACCCCATAAACCCACCCACCCCATAGTTTGCCTCTCCTCTCCGCAGCTGCCAAGAATAAGACAGGCTGATGTGGGGGCCCCATGGGGGAGCCCCCGCACTGGTGAAGTAGTCCTTCTCCAGCCTGAGGACTCACTCCACTGAATTCAGCCACTTGGCTCTGTTTATTTAATATTCAGTCAGCTGTGGGGAGTGGGGTTAGCCACAGCTTATAAAACTCAGTCAGCATGACCAAGATATAATCCCCCTCCCCCCTCATTCTCCAGCAACCACACATGCACACGCACACACATAAACACACATACATGGACACGGACTCAGGGACATAGTGATAAACTTTCTCCCATACGTTTTACCTTTAAGGATTCAAAGTGTTAATTTTCAGCTTATAATAATAATAACAAAATTAAAATTAAAAGTGTGTATAATGTGTTTATATAAAAACAACCATACACAACTAAATCAGGAGAATTTAAAGTCCTTTTATCGAGTCTAAAGTGCTGAAACTATTAAAAAAACGCTTTCCCATTCACCTGGAAAAAACAGCATCAGTAATGTGACACAATGAATGTACATATTGAAGGTCAAAAACAAACACCATACATGTTTTGAGCAGAAACAAGCAGAGAAAGAGATCATGGGCAGTCTTTTCATCTCGTCCTTATGTAAACTATCACACTTTCTCCTCCTTGCACATCAAAGGTGAACTCCAGGATGTAATGAGCTTAACAGTTTGACTGGTATTAACACAACTGAACAGAAACAAAGCAAGAAGCAAGAGAGAGAGCGGCACATGAGCTCAACTTCAAGAAGTGAGTTCAGAAGCGCATGAAGTAGACGAATATGGTTTTGTGTATGACAGAGGAGGGCTTGGGTGTGTATTTGGGGGGGTTGATAATTTCCCCGCAGCCCATATTCATTTTACCCTGCTGGGAACAATCCCAGCATGCTGCATCTATGCCTCGACTGGAAGGCTCCATGGCAACCTCTGGGGTCAGGGGTCTTGGGGAAAGGTTGCTTTTATCTGCTAATGAGGTCGGTACCTGGGGCTCCGTGTCTCTGTGCCTCTGTCTCTCTGCATCTCCCCTGTGCAGTTGTAGGCAGAGGGGAGTGGCGGTCGTGAATGCCTGCCAAGTGACAACCAATGCCATCTTCACTCATCTCTGCCACAGTCTCCAAGCTGTGCTCTTTGAATGTGGGGTAAGGTTCTATGTTGCAGCGTTGGGGGGGGGGGGGGGGGGTTACTTGTATTAGGTTCTACCCTGTAGGGAAGATAACATACGGCTCCAAAATTGCTGTCCCCCAGTCTGGCTCCTCATTGTGATGTAAGTGTTCACATGCAAATCAACAATCACCCCACAAGCCTAGTGGATGGTGTCCCCCATAACTTCAATTCAGCAGTTTGATTGATTGCCTGTGCACCAACATGGTTTGTGTTGCATTGTACTTACTGTTAAAGAGGCCGGTGACTGATGTTATGTTATGTTATGCTTTAAATCAGCTGCGCTGAAAGAGTAGTGACTGAACAGTCAAACAGAGTATATGATTAACGTTCACCTTTTTTAAATCAGGAAGAATTTCAAGAGAACACCAAGTCAGTATTTTCCTGAGAATTATGGACCACTTAAAACAAATAAGTGTTGAATGAGGCGGAGGGCTTTCCATTGAGCAAGCTGTTAATGCCTCTGGAAAACACACTTCTCTTGCCAATCTGCTCCCACTATATCACACAAGGCTCATTGGCCCATGTGCCCCTTCGATGGGGCAAACAGGCACCCTCACCAGCCCCCGTCCCTCTCCCACACCCCTTTACTCTCACACACACACGCCCCCTGTCATGTTCGCAGGACTGAGAAAGGAGTCCATTAACTCTGATTTAGTGGCAGTGTCATGCGGTCCCCTTTGTGAGGTGGTGACATTCGGTGAATAGGAATCAGAATTTGCTCCCCCTCCTCCTCCATCTTTCCCTCTCTTGGCTCCACGCTCGGGGTATGTGGAAGGGTTTGTGTAGCTCCGGTGGGAGTGTGAGAGGTTCAGAGTAGTGGCTGGGGGGGTGGGGACGTGGATTGAGAGGGTTTTGCTGCCACATGTCCCTGAGTGGCGGACTCTTTGTGCCTGGGCCAGCCTGTTTGTTTAGCCTTTCCTCAGAGAGCCGCCTCACACATTGGTGCCTCATGCAGAGAGCCGAAAAGATGAGCTCAAGCTTTGAGAGGTGACAAGGAAGAATGACAAGAAGCCCCAAACCATTCTGGCTGAAGACCGTGGATGTATCATTAATGATGTTAATTACAAGTTGATATGTGCTCATAGTTTTAACTAAACATGCATCTATCACAGTTTACAGACTAATCCCCTGGTTCAACTTCAGCACACAGGACTTATTATAATTGTGCTGATAACTGTGGAGACAGTTTTTCTGCGCAAAGAACTATTGTCTGAAGAGCAGTTAAAGTTGGTTTTACCTCCAACTAAAGTGGTTTAGATAATCTGACTACCGTGTTTGCTTGTTGATATCCATTCTAATCACCTGAACACCTCTCTCTTGAAGTAAAGCTTTTTTATGTAAAGATGATCTCAGCATTTGCTTGAGCATAAAGTTAAGACTTTGAAATTGAGAGTTTAAGAAGAGATGAGAGCCACAGCATCTGGTCGCAGATGCCTCAGAACTATTTCTAAGGGAGGAATACTAAGAAATCCAACTGTCTGTCTCTTTGGCAACACAGATAAAGTATAAATGAAAGATATAAAAGAGATGATGCAATGAATACAAAGATTTTAAGGGTGTCATTCCAAAAAGCTAGGAAAAATACTGGGCTGAAAGATTTATAATGTAATATTTCAATGTGGCAGACAGCTACATCTGGAATTGTGAGATTTTACCACGAATAACTCATGATGAGCTCTATTCCTTAGTGTTACATATTTTTAATATATATTCTGAAACTAAGCCTTATCAATCCATGGAATAGATGTTTCTTAAAATTTAATAATAATAATAAATAAAGAATGTTAAAGGTATTTCTGTCTTTGCATGGATTTAAAAATGTGACTATGCTGACTTTAATATGGACCCACATCTGTAACCTATTGATATCACTGGCTGTTGCTCATGACCTCCGGAAAATCCATCTACTCCTGACTAACCTCTCCCACCGGCCAGTGATGGGACTAGGCAGGCTCCCACCTCTGGTCACACAGAAGGTGAACCGCCTCCATGTGATAAGTAGGAAACAGGAGGGCAGAGAGGTCAGGCTTGATTATTCTACCCCATTCGCTTGGAAAACAGAATAAGAAAATATTTACACAAACAGGAAGCTCAGCATTTCCTAATGAGTTAAAACACATTGAGCGTGGCGGTCACTGCCTCCCCCCCAGGCCTATTTGTGTTGTTCTCTAAATCAATGCACTCATGCACACACACTACACGTGCATGTGTGCACACATACACATGCACTGAATGGAATAATATTCAGTATCAGAATAGAAAACTGATATGAAATGTTTGAGAAAGATATTAGGTGGAGCTCAGCCTTCTCTGAGATTAAATCCTGGATAGTGGAATGTTTCAACTCGAACTAGGACCCCATTAATGTTGTTGAGTTTAGGCTTCCCTCCAGCCATGTTAGATCAACCATAATAAGTTGCGAGTTTATGGACCTTTGCTCCCCAAATGTCTACCATGTTGCTAATTGCGTACATCTGTGGCTGGTGTTTTGATGTTTTGTCTCAATGTGCAGCTGTCCGTTCTGTTTCCAACAGCCTCTGGTTAAAAGTGGCATGGCCCTCTGTTATCTGTGTTCAGCACTTTAATAGTAGCCATCCATGTGGTTTGTGATTCAGCAGGAGGGCTTAGCTTTTTTTTTTCCTGACCCTCAACTTACAGGCCAGCACAAGTTCTTGGCTAAAAAGAAGCCATTCAAAGGTTTTATGTAGACTATAACAGAGACACTTGCCAGCGGAAACGTTTTTTCAGGTTTGGCACAAACATGTTTAATGAAGGAAGATAGTGTCAAAGAAATGGAGGAAAAAACCTAAATGGCCACCAATGAAACAAACATGCATCTTATTTGTTAGTAAAGCATCATATGTTGGAAAAATACTTCTATATTTCTGATATCACAGCTTCACAAAATCATTATTAACCAAATATATATGTGCACATTTACACAATGTTAAAGAACAAGATGTACATTATGACAAACTCATTTTGTCTTTTTATCTATTGTGACTGTGTCAAACTGGAACCCAAGTCTGTCATTGTTATCCACTATTGAGTCCTAAAAACCAAGAACTACCAATAAGGTGAGATTACAGAATCTCGAGCCAGTTTCTAACACATTTTTAGGCTTTTAGGGATTTTAGGACAGCAGCTTCACTACAGAAGACATATTGTAGTGTGATATCGTTGTCACATGCTACAGATCACTGGGTGAAGATGCATAGCCTTTTTGATGGGGCTGCTGCCATTTATTAACCTGCAAAATGTCACTGCCATTAAGCTAAAAGGTTAACAGGACTCCCACGAACCACACACACACACACACACACACACGGACACACACAGACACCCGCACTCCAAACTATAAATTATCATTATTCTTAGCTAAACCCTGCCAGACTCTGGCTTTTCTGTGCATGACTCTACTGTTTGTTGCTTATTTGTCCACAAACTAACATATACACTATTTCATTTTGTTATTGTGTTTTCGCAGGATTTGCACATTATGTTTAGAAAACAGATTTTAAATCTTAAAGTGGGATTTAAACAGTTTATTAATTATTAACTGTACTCTTGTGAAGGATTTGTGACAAGGTCTTGCATTTGCTTATATCAGATAGCAGCTGTCCATACTACTGTATAATGTCTTGCAGTGCCATCAGAGGAGGGATCAGCACAAATGCGTGCTATGTGTACACCAGTGAAACCTGATCTTGAGTAATTGTCAGGATAAGGCAAGGGATTGACCTCTGCCATGAACCATATTTTCTGAAACAACACACACTTGAGCCAGCTTTGAAACAGCCTCTGCTCCAGGACTGAAATGGACCACGAGGAAGCTAGTCATCAACTTTTTAGTGTAACTAAACTAAGCCTTTGGTAATTTCATTCGCTCACTCTTACATTCCCAGTGAGCAGATAACTGGTGCCTCTGCTCTGCCAGACACCGTCCCTCTGCTGGCCATGACATCGCATGCCAACAACGTGAGACATGGGTTCATCTGGACAGGCTGGATGTTCCCCACTAGCTCATAAAGCAGAGCTTGTTTTGTATTTTAAGCACTGTTTTTCATTCACCTCTAATAGAATAACCCCCTAGCTACCCTTCTATTCATTTATTAAAGCACTTCATAAATCAACTAAAATTGTTTTTTGCTGTCTTTTGACCATTGGACCTCAAAGCCAGTGCGGTCATTGTTATTGTAAGCAAGCATCCAATAGTTATGTTCTGTGTATTCATTAATGATACGTGGAAAATGTTACATATTCATGTGGTATGTCATAACAGATTTTTTTTTTATTCACAACTGCTGTCACTCACTTCAAACAACCCAGCACACAACATTTCGCCTCCCTCAGTCTTTACATGCCCCTATCCATCCAGACATGGTGTGTTTGTGTCTTTGGTATTGTGACAGCTCGGATCTTGCAGCATTCGGCTCACATTCCTTTCATCCCTGATCCCCCAGTGGTCGGCCCCACCTCGTCCAATCACTGCCCCAGTGTGAGGGAATCGGACAGATGCAGGATCTGGCAGATGGTAGGCAAGTCCATGGTCAAATGGCATCCACGCCATGAATACTGTACAGACAATTAGCACTTAACGGCAGCCATGAATGAATTGATTCTCATCAGGAGTCCTAACTGCTCAGGCCAGAAAAGTCAGGAATCTGGTTCAGAAAACTGTTGCCTTCAGTGTGGAGCTGCAGGGTAATTGAATTTGGATCAAAGACATTCATGTCTTTCAAAAAGGTCTAGAGGGCTGCTCAGTTTTTAGTAATAACAGAAACGCTTCCGGCTTTGACCTCCATTGCCCCCCTTTAGCTACCCAACCCCCAAACTCCCTCCTCCTCCCCTCAACCTGAAATCCCTACTCAGTCTGATCAAGGGGAACAGAAAAGTTGTCTTGGAAAAGAAAAAAATCTGGGCTTTTTTAACATGAAACTTATTTCTCTTGAGCCAGAAGAACAGGCTTATAACAATCCTAGATAAATTAAGAGAAAAGCATTTTTATTTTAACAAAATATGTTAAAAAGGGTGTAACTGACATTGAATAAGGCACTGACACAAGCTGTATAATGAATAAAAATGCATCATCAGATGACACAATATAATAATTGAAGTTACCTGCATCTTTTTCTTCAGACAGGTTCTGGCTGACTGTTCTAACCTTAAAGAAACACATTTGTGGGCATCTGTCCCAACACTTCCTCCTGATTGAAGGGAAGAGGTCTGGGTTCATTGCAGAGAGCTCAGTTGCTGTGAGATGCTTCTGTTTGTTCCTGTAATAACTGGTAAAAGTTCGCCCCCTTGTGTTTCAGATATTCTTTATATGGTTGACTTTGAAATGATGTTGATTTGGGAAACATTCAAAAATAAATAAATAATAATAAATAATGTAGCCAAATAACCTAATATAATAATAATAGCCTACTCAGTTTTCAGGCAGCAAGTAGAAAATGTTTTGAAAATACCTTCCTAAATGAAATGTATGGATGCACACAGGAAACAATTCACACAGTTCGCAATATCCAACTGAAATTCATATCACATACTCATATGTCTAATCATCTCTAAAGCCTACATCATAAAAAATGACCCATAAAAACAAGCCAAAGATGTCATATTCATATTTAAGATGTGTTGATTGATTTGCATTACGTGCATTAAATATCATGAAAGAATCCCTGTGGAGTGTTTAACGATTTTCTTTTTCTTTTTTTTAAAGTAGACACAAGGTGCCCATTCTAAATGTGGATTACTGTTTGCCTCTGGCTTCACTGGGCCAACTGTCTGTGAACAACACAACAGAAATATCTTGGCTGTATTGTTTTTGTTTGTAGCACTGACAGTTAAAGAAGGTTGATGTCATGTAAAATCAGCCCATCCCATGTCTTAACATTTGTGCCAATTCCACTTTTGTAAAAGTTGTGTATACATTTTCTGTGATTTGAATGGAATTTATTGCTTTCATGTGTTTCTCACCTGTAAATGCGTATATGCCTTGTAGCCTAAAGATGTACTTCAAGCTATATCATTGTTATCGTTCAACATTTTTTATCCTCCCTTTTACACTTTTAAAAATGTAACAGCTACATTTACTTGCACATTAGGACTGATTTCACTTTTAGAGTACATTGTTACACAATTTAACTTTTACTTGAGTAAACAAGTAAAAAAACTTCACTTTTACTCACTAACCTTTACATTTAAATATAAACAGTTAATGATTTGCCTATTTTGAAACACAGGGAAACATGTAAAATGTATGGGGAAAAGCTTTTTTTTACAGTGAATAGGACAATTGTTTTCAGAATAATTCAGATTTTTTTTTTAATGAACATTTTTGATTTATTGTATAAAAACACACAACATTTCTACCACACACAACATTTCTACCACTAGCCTACTGTCAATGATTTACAAAATAATACTAATAAAATAACATAAAACTTATTTGAAGCCTTTATTTATATCTCATTCATTAATCTTAATTCTAGAGTCCATCACTGTTGGGGTCTAACAAAGCTGTAACTATTTACAAAGAAGGCTTGATTATTGGCTTGCAGCCAGTCATAGTATTCATTTAAGTGACAAGATATTGAAACTATATGGACAAAACCCTCCATGGTAGTATTTCTGTAACCTGTCCATTCTGTAGATAAATTGGTTAACTTTATGAACTACTGATAAAGTCAGTCTAACATTTGATAGTGTGCTCAGTTATAGTTGATTGTGTAGTGAAAATGTAAACTTGCTTCTGTAAGAACAGTGGTTACATAACCTTAGAAAATTAGACATTTACATGTCAAAAGTGGGCTCCTGTATTTTAACACTGCACTGCACCACACTTCTGTATATATACCAAGTACATTTTGTTAAAAATCACTTCCTCCTTCCAGATTTACGCAGGCGTCCCATAGTGGAGGAGAAATGCAAAGCTGACCGCTCACACAGAGAGAGAGGAGTGTCTGTTTCTGTGTCTTCGTCCATTGAGGAGGCAGACATAGATGCAGAGGTTGAGTTACAATATTCCAGTGACATATCACTCATCCGTCTATTATTGAGATGCAGAGAAGTCTGTGGCGAGACTGAGCGCGAATTGGACACATTAGCAGTGAGGGGCCTCACATGTCCTTCCTGATTCTCCCTTCTAAGTCCCTCCAGGTGGGCCTGGAACGTGGAGGTCTGTTGTTCCAGGGAGAGGAAACTCTCCTGCACCTTATCAAACTGCAAGGGAGGCATGTTTTTAGTCCCTGTGTGTTTCTAAACCTATGAACAACATTGGGCTATTTGTCTAAGGGGCAGAATTTAGTGTACCTGTTCAATGTTGGACTGGAGTAACAGCTCTGGCCAGACTGACTCAGTGCTGCTGCTCACCCTGCTGCTTATATGAGTGTGACTCCAGGTTAATTCCTGTGAAACAAGGCAAAAGGGATTCCTGAGTGAAGACAGCAGGAAATATCAGGTGGATTTTTATTACATGAGGAAAACTTTACCTGCAGTAGCTGCGTGCTGCCCTCCAGACAAGTCTGGCAGCACTGAAGTCTGTTCCTATACTGACCCAGCACTGCAAACAAATTCTTTGCCAAACACAAAAGAGTATTACAAATAACACCCCATGGCAGCAAATGTTAATGTAGATCTTCAAGTTTCATGGTTCTTAAAGGAGACAACTGTTGTAAACAGAAGAAATCCAACACTAATATCATTCACAGAGAGATGAAGCCAGACCTTAAAACCTGCTTACCTCTGCATTTGTATGGGCCAAGGCCAGGTCTCCCTGGCCTTGACTCCCCTCTTTGGTTAGTGTGACCCCAGTGTGTAGCTGCTCCAGCTGATCCCAGAGACCATCTAGGCCGTCCAGCATGTCCTTCACATGGGCCTCAAAATCTCCCTGCACCTGGACAAGAGTATGCAGCAACTTCATCCTATCAGAGGAGGACATTATGTTAATCCAACTGAACTGGGGAAAAAAGCAAAAACACAAATGGCAAGTTCACTAAATACCGAGCCTCACCTCTGCTGTAGGTAGGTGCAGATGAGCTTCACTTTATCTGTCAGTATGGAGTATTGGTCCACCTCCTCCAGTGTCAGCTCCAGTTCAGTATCAGCCTTCTCAAGTGTGTGATACACTGACTACAGTGAGAAAGAGAATTGAGTGGGCTGGCTTTAGTTTTGTGAGTTTCTTTGGTTGAGCAAGGCCTGTTAAACTATTTCTGCAAAATTCATGCGCCAGAGTGCAACATCCATCAAATGAAGATGCAAGAATCTACTTGTTGCGTTTATGTCCACCTACACTGACACATCTGTTCTACACATGCAGCTGCAATGCCAAAACTGTATTGATTCAGCAGTTAACAGTTAGTACATTTTTGAAACAAAAAGGGAAACAGGAGAGTTGTAACAACACCACCATTAGGAGGAATAAGATTTAAACCAGACAAAAGGTTTATAAAAAGTTTAGTTAGTGGTGTTTTGAGGCTGTAATCCTCTTGGTGAGAAATGGATGGGATTAAATCTTTCCAACGAAAGTCAAAGTCAAAGTTATAGTTTGGCCTGAGGCTGGTACCTGGTGATGGTGCCGAGTCCACATCACCAGGTACCAGTGTCACACCATTGTCACACTAAGTCACACCAAATTTCAGTCATTATTTGGAGATAGCGTCGTGAATGAAAGTGTTGAACAACTGTAGATTTTAAAATGCCAGTGGTGCTAGAATAAAGGCAAAAAAGAAGGAGGACTCATCCTCTGGGCATGTCACGGCAATGCATTCAATACATAAATTTATTCATTTATCATGGAACTAAATGTTGGAGCCACAGGCTGACAGACCAACTGGCATTACCATCACAGAGCCTTGTTGCTACTGTGGCACACACAGGAAAGACAGAGCATTAAAACTGCTCTCTTCTGTCAGTCTGGTTAATTCAGAGTGCAGATAAGAGCTCAGTGATGAGTGTGTTGCCCAGGGCTAGAATATCTGTGTATTCCTCAATGTCTGATCTCTGTAATATTACCAACAGACTTTACACTGATCTGCATGCAAAGAGCAACTGAAAACACAGGAGATGACAAGGATTGCTGGAGGCTGCTCTGTGTGTGAGGGAGGACATTTTGCTCTGTCAAGGTGGATTCCTTCCTCTTACCTCGAGCCTGGAGAGGAGAGCCTGAATGTGGGGCACACTGGGGTCCAGTAGGGGCTCCTGGAGCACACACAGCAGCAGGCTATTTGCCAGGGCAAGGGCCATAGGAAAATGGAGGCCAGGGCTCCTAGACTGGGACATCCTGGAGGAATAAGGAGACCACAATGTCCAATGTCCAAGTAGTCCATTTTATAAGTAGTAGTTTGAATTTCTTTTGAATTTGTCACACTTTTCTATGATCATATTTATCTTATCTTCAGAAAAGGTAAAAATGTACTGTAAAAACAAGATCTGGTAAAATAAAGAATGTGATAAACAAAATCATCCCTAAAAGCTAAGATAAATGGGAATATTGAATTAAAAAAAAACAGAAAACAAGTATGATTAAGACACTTTTCCTTTGGGTTCCTTTGGGTGCATTGAAATGACATCTTTTTCCCAAAATAGGGATATTGCAGATTTAAAAATGTACATCTATAGAAGCTGTTTTATGCTGTGAGGTTTTAGGGAATGCTTTGTCCTTTGATAAATTGTGGCCTAGATCTGACATCTGTTTCTCTTCACAGGCAAAAAAATGCCAAACTTTGAAATCAACTATCATTAAGTCTCACCATGAACATTGGATGTTCCTGTTTTCAGTTGCAACCTCCTGCTGCATCCTGTGTGGAAGCTTCACCTTGAATTGAAGCAAAGCTGGTAAAGTAAATAAACATAACACGATCAAATGCACCAACTGGATCAAGTGAGATCTGGTTCATGTGGCTGCACTCACCTGGTCCTGTCCTGGCCGCAGGCAGTACTTCAGGGCATAAACACAGGCTCCCAGAACCATCCACAGTAAACACACCAACAGGAGCCTCCAGCACACATCTGCCAGTAACACAGAGGAATGGAGCAGCGCCTCCACCTGGCAGAGTAACCACACTACACCTACTGGAGCAAAACTGCACAAACTTCTCCAGGTTTGCAGTGTTGGCAGAGGCTGGAGCCAAGATGTATGATGTGGCTGACCATCAGCTGGTGTTCGATTTGAACTGCAAAAGTAATGAGGTAGACATAAAGACTGTTAAAATGCAACAGAGACATGGAGGAGAGGTTCATTGAAACAAAACATAAGGTGCCAAAATCGAGAAAAATTTGCAAATATAAGTTTCCAATGGGTTTAAGGTAGGGTAATTTCACTATGACATGACTATGACATGTTTTTATACCATGTGATGTGTAAAATCACAGCTTTCTTGTGTTTCATTCATCATACAATTTGTTGTTATGGGAAATCTTGGGATCATGATGAATTTAAAAATAGTAAACAATACTTTGCCACATAGCATGTATTTTGTCACAATACAATGATTTCTGGACCCAAAAGCAGAGACACAAAAGGAAGAATGAATAGGACAAAAGTAGGGCTTGGACAGTAGGTCCAAGCAGGGAAAAAGGAAAGAACAACAAATAGGCAAACTGACAGGAAGCTAGAAATGGGATTGGATATCAGGGGAAAAGCAGGAGAACTAGGTGAAGATGCATCAAGAGACCTTGGCAGACAGCTTGTAGCCCTGGCAGACAGGCGGTGCAACTCAGAATCCTTCTAGAGGCGAAGGTGGGTCTCTTCAAGAGGCAGAACAGAAGGGCGGCAGAGGAGAAGAGCTGGCAGACAACTACACAGACAGTGGAGAATGAATTGGAGGTCAACAATATATGCAAGACTGCCCTAGAGGCTGGCACTTTAGGCATGACCATTCTGAAGGATGGGGAAGAGACGGGAGTCTTCGAGAGACAGCCAGCCCCAGAAGATGCTTGATGCTGGTGGAGGCAGGAAGCAGGGTAGGTGGGCTGCTGGGGATCTGGAGCTGATGTCAGTTGGACTGCTGACTGTGAACCAGTAGCAAATGTCGGACCCTTGACACAGAAACAGATAGGCAGGCTGGGCAGTCAAGATGTTAGGCAGCCAAATCAAGCTGCAGGGCAACTTGAGGATCAATGTCTCTGAGACCCACGCTTCCTTCCCCTGTATCTTGCATGCTATCAGGCTAGAAGCTAGCTCAAGACAGGAGGCTAGCTGAATGATAGGAACCCAGGAAATGGACCCCAATTCCAATTCCTTTTTGTGTTCTTCTTTTCCAAACCCCATACATGAGGGATTCCAACAAATTCCAACAAGTCTGTTTTTAGCCCAGGTCAAACTGTCAATTTTCAACTATTTCTGGGCCCAAATGCAGATGCACACAAAACAGATGAATTGACAAGAGAAATATTCTAATGAGGGGAACCCAACAGGCCATAGGGTGAAAATAATCAGGGCAGAAAAAAAAAAAAAAAACAGACAGGAAGGAGAACTACAACTGGGGCAATAGGAAAGACATTTCAAAATAAAGCAGGAAATAACACAGTCCAGGTACGAAGTCACTTGAGGCCGGATTGTGACACATTTATTATGGAGGTGCCAGCTGTCAGGTCCTGCAGAGTAATCGATGGTTGATCCACAAACCACTGTGCTGTATAATTGACAATCACCTCAAGTCTATTAGCTCAAGTGTAGTGGTAAGCAGTTAGATGTGCCAGTCATCTATCACAAATGTTGACAGATAACTGCCTAATGAAGCAGAAAAACATTTTCTTTCAACAGTCTGAGCACAGAGATGTGCTCATACGCAGACCATCATTTCACACAGACCTTTCCCTGTGGCAGCAGGTAATAAGAGACCTGCCACTCAAATGCTGATTAAAACGAAAGGCCTGTTGTTGAATGACACACAGGTCTACCTACCTCAGCAGTTCTTGGCTCCTCTCAGCAGGTTCTCCCTCCCCGTCCTCTCTTAGTTCCTCCATCCATTTACAGCCCCAGCCCACTCGCTCTCCCTGTCCCGTACCCCCCTGACCTTTCATGTGGATGGCTGTCAGCCGAGGCATGGGAGCACCTCAGACACAGACATGCTGGTTGAAACTGCAGTGGAGCAATTAGATGAACATTTGCCTGCTCAATATGTGATTACTTCTGTAGCATGACAGGCTTGTTGAACCAGCTCTACTGGAAGACTTGTTTTATGTAGCTAGTAGTTTTTCTTTCCCTTTCTCACATTCCATCAATGCAGGAATGTGTTAAACATACTCACCACAATTGTTTGAAGGACAAGCCCTGCTCCGCCCAGGTACATAGGAGGTTACTTCAACACCTCCCTCAGCCATCACTGTCACTTACAGACACGGCTATTAGTCCACAGCACGTGAACAACCTGCTGGAAACTGAACAGCCAGAAATTGAGGGTGAGGGTGAGGTTCATAAATGTAATCCCATAGTAATTCATTGATATTCAAATATGTTAAAAGCAGATGCTGTTTCTATTTTAAGTTTAGATGCTGAAGAAGTTGCTTGTTTTTTTTTATGGCCATGCTGCCATCTAGCATTGAGAACAGGAACAACACCCTGACAAATAAAGACCAAGACATTCTAACAGTTGAACAAAATAATATTTGTCTAGTACTGATGGGAAACACTGTACATATTAATATTTCTTCTATATTTTATGTTGTATAATTTTCTTAGATATTGATTTAGAATTTTACAATGACCTTATTTGTACATTAAACTGTACTGTCAGAGGTACAAGTACATCTAAAAATACATTGAATGAGACAGGTGCACAAGGTGCAAGCCACTGAATTACATTCTCTGTTCTCACTTACCTGCAAAGGAAATTTGAGAAACATCAAGCTAAGTTAATCCTAAAATACTGTGCTGGCCTTTGACTACCAACCCCAAGTTAGGCATTTTCTTTGTTAACAGTGTATTAATAAACAGATTAATACAGTGAAATAATCCCATATCACCTTTAAACACTGTCTAATGTTGATCATCCTAAACTGTTATGTGTGTAAACCTCTGTGGTGCTGTAAATATTTCACTAGTGTCTCTACAATGGTATTTGGAAATTTTTAGTAATTTGTCTTCAAAAGTGTGTGTCACTGAGGAAAGTATGTTCGTGCATTTTGCTCCAATGTGTTTGTTTTCTGTATAGACACCAAGAGAAGAGCTAACCAGGGGGTTACTGGTTGCTGTGTTGCTTTGGATTATGAAAAAAAAATTACCTGTACAATTTTCTGTAAAACCAAATGCAAGTCAGAGACAATTATTCTTAGAGGAGTAGAACTGATTATGTTTGGTTTTAAAATTTTTACTATAAAAACACAGGTGATGTGGTTGTGACAATGACAAAAAGAGAAAAATAGCTCATTCTGATTTTTGGAAAAACCAGGACAATCCAGCATGTGAATAAAAGCAGATGTCTGAGACATTTTAAAGAGGAAATTCATAGGGGAAAAAAAATCACGTCAGATATCAGCAACAATATGCAAACATACAACACAACAGAAGGTGTGTGGGGTACTTACACTGGACAAAAACATAATAACCTGTTTTGCTGGACTGCTTTATACAATACTTTCCCATATTTTTCAGTTCTGTACTTCTTTCCAGACTCTCATTTACAAATACTATACTTCAAGAAATGTGTATAGCTTTACAACTGTGTAAAATGGGCACTCATCTGTGTAATGACTGAGCAGCAAAACTTTTCCACCTTTTCCAGACCTTAAAAAGATCTTTCATATTATGATCATTTAAAACCTGCACAGGAACCCTGTATCAGATGTCATGTCAGCAGGTCCATTGAAAATGTTTCTGAAAAAAATTACACTCCTTCCATTGGTGTGTTCAAACCAAGTATTCAGTCAAGTTTTTTTTTTTTTTTTGTTCATATTTTCAGTTCAAAAATCAAACTTTGCATTTTTGTCTCTACCAACTTACAGGCACATAAAACTGTGCTGGTCGTCTATAAATCCCCATTTTATCTTGCTACGCACCCAAGTCTGTTCCATCCATGTGTTTATTCATTCACGTGTGTACAAGCGTCTGAGGTCTACATGCAGGATCAGTCTGTAAGAGTTCATCATTACACAGTTCAGGGTTTTGTGATGTGAACCTCACTAGTGCCGCTGCTATTGGTTGTTGTGGTGATGATGTACTGCGTGGTAGCTTGCTGATTGGTCGGTTGCTGCTCCAGATGTTCAGTGTGGGCCTGGGTTGTGCTCTGAGGAACAGTGTGTTTTGTCTCCAGCTCAGTCTGACCCTCGGAGATAACGTAGTGTGTCTGCAGGACAGGGATGAGAACGTCTTTATTTCCACACACCACTATGTTTAATTCAGTTCATTTTCTATTTTGTACTATCTAGTATTTAAATCTTATCTGGCAACAAAAGTTTAAAAAAAAAAAAAAAAAAAAGCTTTGGTGTATAGCAAACCCTTTTCCCATTCTCAGATTCATCAACCTAACATTTGTTTTTTGTTTTGACTGTAGACTGTGAATAAAGATGGATGTAGCCTCTGTGATGTCATCCACAAGTTTCTAAAGAGCGGTTCCACTATCACCATCTTGACATTTCCCGACTCCGAAGAGGTGGAGCATGTGTGCAGCCAAGACTTCAGTGCATGTCGGTGGCGAGCATATGTTCACCCACCTAACTCAATGTGGCCACACCCTCAATTATGCAGAAATGTAAGCCCCAAATAAAACACATGACTTATATAAAACTTCAACCCCCATAGAGTTGTCATGGCAAAAATAAGCCGAGGACGCAAAAACTGTAAACAAAATAGTTGCACATTTCAAAAGGAGTCTGGTCATTTGAGGAACCGCAGTTTTCTTCACTTGGGTTTTCAGCCCTGGAGTTCGCTGCTCAGTTGTAATTGTTGTGTGACAAAGTCTGATGTTTTTAAATTGTTCCATGCAGCATTCAGGAACCTTTAATACATATTCATATGATCCAGCTACATAAATATATATTATCCTAATTGTTGTATTGTTGTGTTATGTGTTTACACTAAGCTGCAGTGACCTTATAAAAACATTCATTCAACAGTCATTTTCATTTCACAGAATCTACTCACCGTTTTCACCTGGTTGCTGTTGACTCCAGATACAGGTGTACTGGCCTCAGCTATCACATACTGGGCGTGAGGTAGAGCCATCATTTGGATCTCAGATGCTGGATCAATAAGAAGTTAACATATAAAGCTGACATGCCATCAAACAGTGTAGCGCAATCAAAATTTAATACAAGTATGACGTGTTGCACTCACGGTAACCTCTGTAGTTCCAGTTCCCAGGTATGTAAGCATGTTGCACAGTCCCCTGCTGCTGCTGGGTGCTGCTGGTTTGCAGGGAGTGGCTCTGAGCTAGTGTGACAGGGGTCAACTGGGCTGGGCTCAGCTCCTGACTGGGCTGTTGGGAGGAGGGGCTTAGAGGCTGACCAGTTACCTGGAAGAGCGAGGAGAGACAGTTGTGTAAGTATTCTGCTATCAAACTTAACATTTTGGGTAATTTCAATAACATACTGCAAAGTTGGATGGGATTTTGAGATTATTATAAAGAATGACACTTAATACATTTCATGAATTACTCAGACCTCAGAGGAATGAGATTTACCTGGGTGGCACCTTGTCCAGTGCCTGAGGGTTCGGAGACCTGGATGTGTTGTACCTGGATGGAGTGCTGACTGTAGCCATGTGGGTCATGCAGCTGGCTCACATCTACAGTCGGGTGCTGTGAATGTGGGGATGAAGCCTGAGAAAGAGGAAAATAAATACTTGTTACTGTTTCTTAAATACACCACGCTTCACCACAGGATACATTTTAATAAATGTTGTTGACTTGCTGTCTGTAACAACCACTGTGACTTTGTCTACAAGCTAAATTTTAAACGAATAGCAGTAAATGATGGGTGGTTAAGCTGTAGAAATGTCTGAAAACAAACCTACAAACCAAAGAAGTAATTTCCCAGAATCTTTATAAAGGCTGCTGGTTACTTCTAGCCCTGCCTAGAAACTGTGTAAAGGCGGAACAAACCTCATAATCTCTTCTAAGTGATCAGTGATGGTAGAAACAACACAAGCTGCAAAGTTGCCACTTTAAACCCAGGACCAATAATAAGGACATCTGAAACAAACAGCTCTCCCTTCTGACCGGATTTCTATTAATATCAGAGAATATTGAAATTCTCAGTCAAAAAAAAAAAAAAAAAAAAAAAAAAAACATCCAGGTCCTGGATAATATTCTGGATCTTACCGCAGCCACCTGCACCACCTGCAGCTGAATGTGCTGTGGCTGGGACAGGGTGCCTCCTGCCTGAGACACAGGGATGTACTGAATCCTCTGGTAGTCTCCCTGCGCTGTTCGGTAGTCTGTGGTCAGTGTTTGAGAAAGCTCTGTCATGGCCTGGGTGAGCAGATCTGTGGTCTGTAGAGGAATTGAATCATATAGTTATAATGCGTGGTGTATGTTACTTTTTCTTCATTCCTTCTTTCTTTGCTTGCTGCAATGAGTTCTCTATATCATTAACATATACAAAAAGTATATATATACACACACACACACATATATATCTATCTGCTTTGTTTTTTTAATTTTCTTCAAATTTTTGGGGCAAGATGTGACATACCTGAAACAGCAATCTGCTAAGCATTTGTACTGAACACATATGTTTAACTCTTTCTTACCACTACAGCCTCAGCTGTGGTACCGTCTGCACTGATCACTGCAGGAGCACTACTGATTACAGCTGTTGTCAAAGGAGCCTGGATGGTGTTGGCAAGCTGGGCAAACTCTGGATGCTTCTTCCTGATGTGCTGAACCATCTTGGTCTGGGACAGTGCAAGTGCACAGAATGTTATGAGTTAGGACTGAGACACAACACAGGATGGTGAATTACTACATGAGTTAAACGATTTAACTTTGATAAAACTTCATTACTGACCTTGCTGCTATACTGTTTGGCGCAGTGTGGGCAGCAGACTGGTGCAGTGGCGATGGTGCCGGTCAGCTGGGTGTGTGTGCTCAGCATGGGGTCTGGTTCACCGGGAGCAGCTGGTCGTAACTTACGGATGCTGGGAGGCAACTCTGCCCCCGGGTGGTTCTTCAGTATGTGGGCTTTCCTCTTACTGGCACTCTTATACACCTGCACAGAGATCATATCATTAGAAATTCTCATTACCATCACACTACAAGCTTTTCTCCATTGATCCAATTCAGACATTAAGGTAAAGGAGAAGATACCATGTTTGAGTTGAGGCATACCTTTTCACATTGCCTCTGGAACCAACTTTTATATAAAGCAAAAAAATCAAATGATAGAAAATAAAAAAAAATATAAAAATAGCTGGAAAACAAACCTTGTCACAGTATTGGCAGAAGTAGTCCCTGTTTGGCTTGATAATTGGCAGCGTTAGCTCAGGCACATCATCAATGCGCATCTCAGGATGACGCTTGGACAAATGATTAACCTGCAAACAGATAAATAATGCTGGAAAATATGGTGGTGCACTGTAATTCACTGTCAACAAAAAGAGCTTTCTGTGCATTGTTTGCTCACCAGCATTCCTCTGCGTCTGAATCCCATCATGCACACTCTGCATTTGAACATGAAGCTCTCAAAGTCAGTGGTGGGCACCTTCAGTTTGAGGGTTTTGGAGCGGTGGTTCCGGTCAGCCTTCTTGGCCTCTCTGTCAGGATTGTGCATCCGCTGCATGTGCTCCCGCAGCTTATCTTTCCTCTTAATGTCACAGGAAAGGAACTGTCATAGACCTATAAACTAACAACATAAGCGGTTATCTCTGTATGTTCACACTGTCCATCTTACCTTAAATTGTTTGCCACATGTCGAGCACAGGAAGTCTTTGCGGTCAGAGTGGCGTAACATGTGCAAACGCAGCTTGTCTGGGCGGCAGAAGGCCTTTTCACAGTCTGGGCACTGGAAGATCTTCTCTGAATGGAAGCAGCGTATGTGCTTCTTCACCTAAGCAAAAGAAGAGTTCTTTGCTGAGTTCTAATATAATCTGTCACTGCACTTCTCTAAACAAGAAGTCACTTATGCATTTGCTTGACTTCTCCTACTGATGTTTACTTCCTCAAATGTTTTTGATTGTGATGAATGTATAGGTTAAATGAGGTTTTTTTAATATCTATAAACACTTCCTGTCATGTCTAACAAACCCTGCTGGAAATAAAACATTACCAACCTGAATGAAGTCAGTAAATGTCTTCTTGCAAGAGGGACAGGCGAAGCAGCCATCCACAGCATGCACCCCTACGTGGTCTTTGAGCAGGTCCAGCCTTTCAAAGGTTTCTGGGCATAGGAGACAAGAGTAGGAACGGTTCTCCGTGTGAACCAGCAGATGGTCCTCCAGAGCGGAATCACTCATGAAGCTCTTGCTGCAAATGTGGCAGGAAAAGGTGTAGGCATCCCGCCCGTGGACCCGCAGGTGCTGGTCCAGTTTGTCCTTGTCCCGGAAGGCCTTGCCACAGTGGGTGCATTTAAAAGGACGGAAACTCTTCCTGATAAAAAGGTGCTGCAGTGCTGCATTCTGAGACAGAAAAAGGGAGAGAGGGAGTACTAACAGAAACCCCCAACGGTATTTTCTGACATTGATTTGCTGGGACATTGGAAGAGGCTGATGATGCAATGGAGTGTGCAGGAGGGGGCATATCCTGAAATGTCACATGAACATTAACACCATGGAAAATGACAAAAGGATTCTTTGAACCCTCCTCCAGGTCCAACCTACCTGCACATCCATCTTTGAAGGAAGCACGTATTGAGGAAGAGAGACACACAGTTGTAAAGGAAATCATAGCTGTGACACCAAGTACCAGACTAAATAAAAAGCGCTCTTTGATTTCAGTGAGCACAGAGTCTCCCGTCTTACCCGTATCCTTTTAGCACGGCGCATGTCCTGAGATGTGAGGTGGGCGTCTGATTGGCTGCTCTGCGTCGGGTCCTCCTTTAGTGGAACTGGTACGTCCGTGTTGGAAGGTGGGGTGACAGACTCTGGGACTGGTTCTCCTGCAGGAGGTATAAGCTGACCTTCCACCTCAGCTCCAGCATCTGCCTCTGCCTCTGGCTCCATCTCCACCACCTTCAGCCCGTTCTGAGCTCCCTCCACACGCTCTTCCAGGGGCTGCTTCTCTGTCAATTCCAGCATCTCCTGATTAAAAAAGGTGATTGGAAATTTGTAATTAAAAAGTTTTTCTGCTGAACAACTGAAAACAAGATCTGTAGATTTTCATTTAGGCCACATATCAATGGCACACTGATCATTTTATTTATGATACAATATTTTTGACTACCTTCATGAACATTTATTCAGTTAATATTGCAGCACTCACCCCACTGGTTTACAAGTAAGACCATTAAATGGCTATAGCTCATTCAGAACACTGTTGTTAGGGTTCTGACTAAAGCCACTTTTCCACCAGTCAAAAAACACTGTTGCTGTTCATAGTGTCTCATGGAGATTCCAACTCTTTTTCAGGAGCCCAAACCAGTAGATGAGACGTGACATCATCATACATCAACATCATATCAGCTTGTACGGTGGCAGGAAAAGAGAGCATACCACTCCAGTTCTCAGTCCCTCTACTCGCTTCCAGTCAGATACAAAATTGAATTTCTCTATTTACCTCTATTTCTACATATTTTTTGTTTTATGGTAAATCTAATATTATATGCACTATGGCTGCAAATAACAGTTATTTATTAGTCATTAGTCATTTAACTTTTTAGTTAATCTATTGGTCAAAAAAAAAATTCCATAAAATGTTGATTGCAACATCTTAACACTAATCAATTAATCAACACAGAAGTATTAATGTGTTCCTTACTGTTGTCTTGTCCCCACCAGCCTCCACAGGTGGATCCAGACGTATGAATTTCGGTGGCCGTCCTGGTCTTCTTCCTGTCCCAAATCTCTTCCTCCCTCTTCCACGACCCCGGCCTCTGGATCTGAGATAGTAAAGATTTCGTGAAGAGGTCATATGACCTCTGGTGTGGTTGAAACTAAAGCCAAAACATGAAACAAAGTTTTTTGGTTTTTTTTTACCTAGGAACAGAGCTTATCTTGTCATCGTGCATGTTGAGATGTTGCTGCAGTTGCTCAGAGCTCACAAAGCGGCGGTTACACTCATAACAAGGCCAGTTCTTTTCTTGCTCCCGCAGCACTGAAGAAACAACAGACAATAAGGAACAAGGGAGAAGCACTGCTACTAACATCTGCTGCTGTTATAACAGTTGGAATGGGACATATGTCACCTTTAACAGCAGGACTGAGACACCATAACCACTGCAATGTCCAAGCACTCACCTTTTCTTTCTTCTTCTGTAACATTGTGAATCTTTTGATTTACAAATTCTGCATATGATGCCGCATACCAGACCTGCAGAGGGAAATCTCATTAAAAAAAGAAGCACATTCAGATATAATTTACTTATTGGGACTGATTCTTTCAGTTCTGGTTTGTGTCCACCAGCTCCTGGATTAATTATCTGACTTTTGTTTTAATCAAACTTTGTCTCCAGATAGTTTGTGTCAGACAGGTATAAAAACATTTCATAAGGTTTTTTGTTGAAAAGAGTAGCCTGCTGCTACTGGAAATGGTGGTGATGGGAAATGATTACGTCCACCAAGCAGGCTGTATATGCAACACAACATAAAACTGCACTTTACAGGACTGACCTTGAGCTCTTGTTTAGGTTGGATGTTCTTGATGGTTGTGTAAAATATCTCTGAGCCGTACTGGTAGGCCACCAGGTTCTGCTCCAAGTGGTTCTGCGCAGGCCTAACAAACATCATCCAGTTACAGCTGTCCTCGTCAGAAAGGTCAAACCACAGGTCATCAGACTTCTCTCTGTCTTTCTCTGCGTCCAGCAGACACAGCTACAGCAACAAGCACAAAAACAGATTAGATATAAGGTGTGCAACCAGGCTGCACAAGCTAACATAAACAAATTTTTCCAACAAAAAATGTCATTTTTTTCCCCATATTTAACCAAACCAAACCAAACCAAAACCAAAAGACAACAATGTTTCAGGACGGAACAAAGAACTCTTCTTCTTATGGGTATAATGCCACAACATTTTACTCAATGCAGTTAAATAGCAAATTAAAAAGCGACTAAACAGAAATCGTCTGATTTACTTTCAGATGAATGTAGTGTTCTCGTAGTTCACTCTGAGGAACCAGGGGTCCCTCCACAGGACCAAACTGGGTGCGCTTTGGGATGCGTCTCTTTGAAAACACCCCACCCAGGAAGCGATCAATGTAGAGGACCAGAGGCAGACTGGCACGGGCCTTAGACATCACCGGCCGGTTGGGAATGGGGTGCAGAGGACCGTGATTCAGACAGACGGAGGGGTTGGACGTATTGCACTCCTCACACCCTGAGAGGTCACAAAATGAGAAATCACTAAGTCGGGGTCACCCCAAGATATGAAAAGATAATGTGGTCTACCTGTTAATCCACTGTAGAGATTTTTACTTTTTCTTCTTAACATAACACAAAACATAAATGGAACATGAAGAACTGCACCATCCAGTGCAAAAGCTTTGCAACAAATGCTGCTCAACTTTTCATCTTAAATTATCATTTAAAACGTCACTGATTTTTTTTTTTTTTGCTATCTAGTTTGTGCTGGTGTTGTTTATTTAAAAATTAACCACAAAATCTGTGATTTCAGTGCTATGATAAATACTGTCTGCACAACATCTTCTCCTGTCTGCTTCACATGAGCGACAGGGACAGTCCAGACAGTGACAAACAGACAACCATGTTATTACTGCGAGGGGTGGTCGTCACTCACAGAGGCTGTGAGGGTTAAATGCTTGAGGCTGACGAGGCTCCCAGTCATCCATCTCAGAGTCTTCATCCTCTTCTTCATCAGAATCATCTGTGGAGTCTGTGGCCCCGAGGGGACTGCTGGGGGGGTCTGCAATGTCCGCCATGGAGGTGAGCGAATTGGACACAGACAGCTGCTCCTATGTTTGTTTGACAATTTCATATAGTTAGTACTCACGTCACTGTTTTGCTTATCCTTATGTTTGAAACACTAACAAATTCTCATCTTCAGTTTTGGACCTGTTACATGTAACAAGGCAACAAAAAGTAATATAAAAGCATAAATATATTCTTTCATAGTTTCATATACTAGATACTATACATTTATAATTTTCTGTGCATACAAAAACTATTGTGGTTAAGTGGTAAATAAGAGACACATACATCATACACAACTTTTTCTGCAATTTATGCTTGAATGTGTTTACTGGAAAATGGAGCACACCATTCTGCAAAACATCACGAAACAATCTGCGATTGAGTTTGCTTATGTGTCCCTGCTACATGCTAGAATGCGGATCAAAAACAGAGTACACAAGCGCTATTTGCTTGTTTGGAAAGGTCAACAGCTGCACACACAAACAATGTGTTCTCACCTGGGACACTGGCTCCAGGATGGCTTGTGGGGTCTCTGCTACATTACTGAGAACATGCAGATTGGCAGCATTCATGTTTTGTCCGCTGGGCAGCAAAACTGTGACCTACAGATGAAATTCAGTTGTCATTTAAGATAATGTGTCACACAGTGAGCTAGCAACGTAACAGTGCCTGCTAAACCTACTTGCTGAGTGGTACCATCCTGCTGAATGTAAGCCACTTGCGGCTGATCAGCAAATACAGTCTGAAATGAAATGTAACACAATGTTGTGAGCAAATCTTTCAGGGCCAAGTGCATGCTATTAATTGTATACATTAATCCGTGTATACCTGTACATTTGAAACAAAAACCTAAAAACATATGAAAGTGTTGGGAAGGGAATTGTTTTGACTCATAAAATGCCTAGCTTCAACACTGTCCTGCCAAGGCATCCCTGAAAAACATTCAACCCCAACTAACCATTAGTGCATTTGGCTCTTGTTCATCTAAATGCATAAAGCCCTTCTTACCTGAGTGCCATCTGCAGGGTGTATGTAGACCAGTGTGTGCTCTGCTGACTCTACAGAGGCATAGGAGTTCCCATCTGCTGTATAAACCACCTGCTGCTGTCCCCGGTCTGCCTGGTCTCCACTGTACACTATTTGGGCCACTGTGCTGCCCTCAAAATGTACCTGAAACATGTGTTCACAAGACACATTGGCATTGGCATTGAACCACCTGTAGAATTATTAGTCTAAGAGAGACTTAGAGTCTCTCTAAGTCTGACTGTGACTCACCTCCCATTAGCCCCCAATAACTTAAAAATGTTACTGTCTACTGTACATTGTTGTGTAAATGTTTAGGCACCAAAGGCAAAGTGAGGATGCTTTCAAATATAAAGCCATGAATACTTTTAATTTAACTGGAGTTCTTCTGTCTCTTAACTGACTCCATGGTGTTGAGCTCTATGGGGACCTGTTGCAGGACTCCGGGTTCTTCTTGACGGTAGATCTTTATGATTCTGGCTGTGCATTAGGTTTCATTGTCATGCTACAAAATTTTTTTGGGACTGATCAGATGCCTATTTGATGGTACTGCTGATGGAAAGCATCTCAAGTGCCTAAGCCTTTTGCACAGTACCGTATCATCAGTTGACTGCTGAACATACAATGGTTAGTATTTGTTCATGCGGGGTAAGGAATCACTACTTGGAAAATCCCACACTGTTGTATTAACTTAACTAAGCTATAAAGGTAGATGGTAAATTTGGGGATTTAGACAGGTGCATTTTCTGATCTAGAAGGTGTGTTCAAAGATTCTGAGATGCCTAAACTGTGCACTGTTGTATCAAATCAACTGCATCCTTTCCTCCAACAAAGCCGTTAAGAGGCAGTTCAGACCTGTGTGGCATTGCCGGAGTCACTGTTCGTAGTCTGACTCCACACAGCAGAGGGTTCCTGCTTGGTCTCCATGGCAGCTAGGTGCCGGGCCTGTCGCCAACCACGTCACCTATCTCTTCACTCCTGAGACAGCGAGGGATGCCTGTAATGCACACACAGAGGATTTGATTTTCATCTTAAAAATAATGCATTGTCATAATAGGTAAATGTGATAACACTAAAGCAAAAATATTGATTGCTGCTTTGTCTGCCAGGTCATGGATGTTTATAGAGATTTTCTATAGTGTATAATGGGTGTATGGTCTGAAGTCATCTTTATGGATGATACAGCCTTCTACCACAGCTTTATCAAAACCATTGTGTGCCTGATCTGCTTGTGTAGGGAAAGGCTGTTAACCGCTACAATGAGGCGCTCCAGCAGCCATCTCTGAGCTAAATGGCACTGGATTCAACCTTCTGAGACAACCTCTTGGAGAAAGCGGCTCGGGGTCTCTAGACTGTTTTGCCCTTGCTGACAGGACTTGGACTCCAAAATAAGACAGCATGTTACTTCGCGCACAGAGCGGTCACACAGGACTCTCAGCGGGGGTACGAAGGAAAACGCGGTCAACGTTTGCTCATGAGGCCGCGAGGAAAACGGTGACTAAATAAAACCGCAAGTCGGCACAGAAGTCCCGGTGAAAGTCGGGACTCCGTGAACTCATTCAGAAATCTTGTTTGAATAATCAATAATAAATTAAATTCCCCCCTATTTTAACCCCGCAGGTTCTCGGTCCCAACCGGACCATACCACAAAAAACAGCGCCGTAGAAACCCGGGCATTTACTGCACCGCAACATTAGCACTACAGCCATATATTCCCAATGTAACACCGACCATGCACAGAGGCATAACTTGTTAGACCCCAGGACGTGGGCCAAAGTCTGCGATTTTTGACAAAAGTGTTTTAGAAGCGGTAAAGGCCCGGTTTATTTGGATAGACCCACCCGTCCCCCAATTCTAGTTGAGCCCAGCCCTTCCAGTCTACTGTGAACAAGGAAGACCGGGCTCCATTTTGGGTGGGACTAACAACAACAACCACATCCGAAGAGACCCGACGAAAAAAATATATTTTATACCGGTGCAAATGCGTCAAAACGTCCCGCACATTTAATTTATATTAACAGAAAGACTACCGAGCAGTCGAGCTGCAGAACTATTCGTGAAGCAATCTCTGGTTTTCTTACATTTTGTGGAAAACGTACAAGTAGTTCTTACCTCAGAATGGTAGCTGCAGAGATGGCTGCATTGCATATATTAACATAATCTGCCTAGCAACACGCAGGAGCGTGGCTTCTGATTGGTAGCTATGTACTTTGGAGTAAAACTGATATAAGATGTTTTAAAATATCCCAAAGAAACGGTTTATGTAGCCGTAGAAATTTTACTATATGTCAACAATGTCCCCAGAAACGTGTTTAATAATCGTGGTTATGATTTCGCGATCAGTGTAGTCGCTGTTGTTGCAACCAATCTGAAAAATAAAACACCGAAGTCGTCCAATTGAATTGAACCTGTTGTGCAAACGGGACAAAAACTTCGACTTTTCGCGAACACTTCTTGCCTAAGATAACGCTAGTTATGCGGAAGTAATTTTCCCCATTTACATTAAAAGTATGATTTAAAAGTAATTTTTTTGACTAAAAAAATAGTTGACGGTTGATCAAGGTGTAATCTTGAATCACGAGGGTTTATCACCCTCCAGTGATCGCACAGAGAAACTGCAACAACAATAAGACCGCCATACACTAACTTCCGGTATGCACTTTCAAAATATAGTAACCTGATAGTAATAATAATGTTGATTTTTATACCGATTAATATCCTTCAAATCTCTGAAGCACTAATATCCTTCAGAGATATTAATAAGGACAAATGATTATGTTTGTATCAGTTATGTCTGTACTAATGATATCCACTTAGTCATCAAAGTGTAATTTTTCTTATCAAACAATATTTTGTTATTCAGCACAAAGCACCATGGAATAAATTAAAAATACCTTCAATACATAAAAATAGCACTGCAATCAAGGCTGGATTACCAGTCGGGAAAAGCAGACAAGTGCCCACAGGTCCGCAACCCTCAGATGCCCTAAAAGCCCTAGGTTAACTTATAGTATATATTGATTTGCTGCAAAGATTTGTTCTTTCCAATTGCCTTTATTTAGTCAGTGCAAGTAATTGATACATAGAAAACTTTGTGTAAGGTAGTATCATTCCATCATTGGAGAACACAGTTTTATTATCATTAGGACTGAGAGCTATTATTTTCTTATTGTCCATTATTGTCAATTTTTTGTCTATGTTTTGCTTGATCAACAGTTCATATTTGAAGAGCTGAATGTTTTGACAATTTTGTTTTGGTTGGACACTTGGTTGGTTCAATCAACTACAGTAATCAATGGATAGCTGCATCACTTAAGATCACCGGATAGTTTTGGGGTGCCTGAGCAAATAATAAAACTGACATGTCATTAAGATCCCAACAACAATTTTTTTTACAATAAAATACTCTGCACAGGACCACCACCAGTTGGTTCGCCTTGTATCTAATTGCAGACCAAAACGTTTTTTTCGATAGTATTGAATTGCCTTGATACTATTTGGATCGCATCAGTTTTTATTTTGAAAGTATGTACCGGAAGTTTGGTCTTTGTTGCTGTCAAATTTGTACTGATCCTGACTTGACAAATTTAATGCTGCAGTTTCTCAATGTGACCACTAGTAGATACTCGTATGGTTACATTCCTGGCTCCAATGGAGGAAAACAGTATACAAATAAGTATATTTACATATAGACTGTAAATAAATAGATAAATAAAAAACTTTTCCATGAATTCAAAATAAATATACCAAGGATGAGGACCACTAAACACAGAGGCCGTTGCAGTTTAATCTCTTTATCTTATTAAAATTAATGTATAAATGAATTAAATTAAAAAAGAAACTAATAACAAATAACACTTAAGTCCTATTATCAGACCACCTTAAGCATAACCACAGAGGTGAGAAAAAAAACTGACTGTATCGTATAAGTCCACATTTTTCTTACATAATATAGTTCTGACATATAATATAGTGCCACCAGCTGCCTACAGACCACTTGTCTTGTGAGTGAATTTAGACAAATCCTCATAGACAAGACTGTTCTTAAATATATGAAAAGGGACATTTCCTTACACTGAATACTGTGGGCGTCACTTACTATTCACTAATCAAAATACATTTGTTAAGCTTAAATAATAATATAATAAATGCCACATATCGACAAAAAAAAAAAGGGGGCAAATTATGATTTCAATAGAGTCTGTCCTACTCTCCCTGGACTACTGTTACCTGGGGAGCTAAAAAGGAAAATTCATTTTCTGCTCAGTTTTTCCAGAGGCCTTTTTCCAGAGGTATCTGAGGATCAAATTGACACGTCCCAAAATTAGAGTTAACATTTTCAAATTCAACTTGTTCTAACCTGTCAAACAGCTGATGATTAAAAAGTCCTTCAGTGCTTAAGCATTTCAATCATAGAGTGTTACTTAACATAAAAACAGATCAGTTTCTAAGATATGATGTAGTAAGTTACATCATATTTTAGAAACCATTCTGATCTGTAATCAGCAGAGAATTTTTTATTAGTATATTTATATGTTGTATGAATATAGAGAACTTATGTTACATATTGTATTCACATATTTACTTAAGTAAAAGCTTCACTACTTCTATGAGAAAAAAAGCTTTGACATCAGTACATGCTTGTTTGCAGTATGACGAGTTCCTCAATTCAGTGCATCTCAGTCATCAAAAAGCAGAGGATGTGCTTCCTGCACCAGCTCAGGATGTTCAACTTGCCTCAGGAACTGCTGATCCAGATCCACACTGGAGTCATCAAGTCCTTTGCTGTCTGGTGTATCAGTCACTGCAGAAAAGATCAATGATGCCGACCTCCACATCATCCAGGACCGGTACACCTCCAGAATCAGAAAGTGGGAGGCGGGAAACATCACTGCAGACCCCTCACACCTGGGACACAACCTGTTCCAACTATGGACCCGCGAAAGGTGCTACTGAAGACACCTGAACAAAGAGACAAAAGAACCAGCTCTTCCCACGTGTCAGTGCTGTGATGAAACTCAAATTGTGCAATGAAATCTGTATTTCATCTAACAACAAGCAGGCTGTATATTGATGTGTATACATGCACAACCACCCTCCACCTGTTTTCCTCTGGTTGACTTGTATATAGACATTGTATCTTATTTGTCCTTTCCCTGTTGCATTGTACACAATAGAAGTATCTTTATGTTTATTCACATTGCTCAGATTTGCTGCCGTTGTTCCTGCTGTATGTCCATGTGTATCTACCTGGACATTATTGTTGGTATTGTGTGTAAGAAGCCTACTCTGAAAGTAGCTGAAAGGTACAGTCAGAGTCCTTACATGCTTTTTAATTCCATTAAAAAAAAAAAAAAAAAAAAGTGCTTTGAATGTGTCCTTAAAGTGCAGCACCTGAGTGATGTGTGTTGTTTCCACCACAGCAGCTTGTAAGTCACATGTGGCGGTGAAGACATTGGTATTGACCCGTGTGCCGGTGTGAGTTGTGCTGGGTGGATGTGGGCCGCCTGGTGGCGCAGTGTGCTGCTCGGATGAACCGGGAGGGAGGGAGGGAGGGAGGCGGCAGCAGAGGCAGAGCCGCCTCAGCCTCAGCCACAGCCACAGAGGAGACCGACGCTCAGTCCCCCTCCGACACTCTCCGTCTCGCTCGGGTAACAAAACAAGCGGAGCAGGACCCGTCCCGCTCTCCGGGATAGATCAGATTATTCCCAGGACTTGGTTTGCTCTTTATTCTCCCGGACGTCACCTCAGACACACATAGCTCATAGGATATAAGTTATTTACAGTAGCATAATCGGAGATCCTGGAAGATGGGTTCAGTCCCAGCGATATCTGCCCTTATTTTGGGCATTGTGGTTCCAGCGCTGGCCGGTTATATCGAGGTATGTAATCTGAAATGTTTCCTGATTTATTGTGTGGCGGGTTAGTCTGACCTCGATCAAACACGGGCGGGGTTTTGCTGACGAAAAAGCAAATCTTTTCGGCCCATATTTGCCCCCTTTTCACATGAGGCATTTATGGCCAAGCTCTGTTGATCCTCTAACCAACGCACTATTTTCTCTCGCGTGATGTGACGGTGAAAAACATTGATTAAGCTTCGATCACTTGTCTCAGACAAGATTCTCACACAAGTAGCGGATTTGATCTTTCCACTTAATAATGCAGGGCTTTGTGCCACACTTGTTCTTGCTTGTAAACATAGTTTAAAGGCTTAGAATGTGTTCACGGAAGCTGATAGAATATCAGAGCTGGTTGTATATTAATAATCCTGTCTTCAGGTTCTTTCATTCTTGGGCGCAGTTTGTTGGTGTGAGTTGAACAATGTGGGTCTGGAAGGTGCCGTAACAAGATTATAGCATGGTTTGCTGCAGAGATCAAATGAAAGACAACTGGCGCTTTGTCAGGCCTCTGGGGACATAAAGGACCTCTGCAATGGATCACAAACAGTCTGCCGTACTTAATGATTGTGTCCATCTTGTGTATATTACCATAGAGGAAGGGAGCCTTTCACCCGGGTATTCAAATCCCAGCTTTTCCTGTGTCATCAGGAGGGCCCTCTGTAATACCACACCTGTGAAGCAGGCAGACCACTGTCTTTAACCAAGTGTGTCAGAATATCTTGTTTTGAAAGGTTCCTTGTCTTTATTACAATCAGAGTGGCTGAAATACTGAGGTACAAGAGTCCATTTGTAAGATCCGATTAGGCCAAATGTAGGTCCTCCTGTACAAACACACCCACTCATGCACGTGCACGCACTCCTCACTTACCTGATGTCCTATTTTCCTGCTGGATCACCAGTTATTGTCCCCGGACGCTGAAGCCTGCAGTGGCAGACGTGTGTGTGTGTGTGTGTGTGTGTGTGTGTGTGTGTGTGTGTGTCATCGGATGACAATGCACCCATTTTCAGAGCAAACAGCCCCGTCACCTCCCGTCCCCCCCCTCAGAGGGTAAACACAAGTATTCCTGCTCACTGTTGAAGCAACCATGACAAAACATTTTAACAAGACATCTCCTCCTGGCGCTGTTGTGTGCCGCGCAAAGTGATTATCAGGGAATGTTTCTCTCTGTCTCCCATTTGCGACAAAAACCTCGGCCATTTTGAGGCAGTATTGGCTGGCATTGTGTGGTGGGAAATAATGGTTATTATGTCCCCAACAAAATCTATGCTGCTGCACTCTCTCTACAAAGACCTGTCCCTTCTGCAATGATTGCCTCCTCAGTGAGCCCTCCAAGCCGCACAGACGCACTGATCGATATTGCACAGACTCTCCTGAGATGATTAATGGATGAAATCGATGAATTTTCTTGATCAGTCACCCAGATTAAATTGAGAAATGTACAGTGGCTGCCGTGCGCTTTAACTCTGTGTCACATGCAAGGATTCCTGTGGTTTAATCAATGGATGTCCTCAAGGGCAATGCTTTTTTTTTTCTTTGTTTGATGTGACATTTTTATTTTTCCGTCAAACATGATGTACCTATAATATGGATATTCATATCTCTGTATTGGCCTCCCTAGCCTCCAAAAGGACGCTGTTCATAGGAAACTTGAGACCCAGTATTGAAATGATAACAAACCTGAATAAATTAAACAGAAATATAATCAAACCAACTACTCAAAGAGATTTAATGACGCATGGCATGGCTGCTCAAAAACAGCATCAGGTTGCACCATCAGTTAACTGAAGTAGAAGATTCACATTCAGATTCACCAAGTTAACCACCAAAGTGTCCCTTTCTCAGCCAGGACAGTAATGAAACCAAAGTTTTGTTGTCCTTTCTTGTGTAACTCATTGTCAGGCCCAGACAGCCAAAAAACCAACTTGGCGGCTGTTGACCGTTGCTGTTGTTTGTCAGTGGAGCTGCTGGTGTGTGCAGACTGGACCCTGCTGATGAGCTTGTGGACACACAGCTGAGGTGCATATTGCTGTGCTGACATGCTGACTGCACTCACTCCCCCCTGGACCTTGAGCTTGAATTTACGAGCTGTGAGAGCTCCGCCGAGACAAGGGCTCCACAGGGACGCTCTCAGCGTCGGTCAGGGGTGGTTTATTCCCACTCGTCCGACTTGTCGCCTCCCACAGTCGTATTGTGCGTATTGTGAATGCAGAAGTGTCGTCAGACCAGAGTGACCCTCTTGTCTCTCAGTTCCTCCTTTTCTAAGCATTTTGTATTAGCCAGCCACCTCAGCTGTGCAAACGGTTTTGTTTTGTCAGATACCTGTGAGAATGCCAGATTGTGAGCTTTTGTTTCTTCAGCTGTGATTTCCCCACACACACAGACACACACACACAGACAGTGTGAGGTTTTTGCCCTGGTGTTTTATAACTCTCCACTCTCTGTAGCCTATAGTTTCATACCGCTTTTTGTATTCAGAAAAGAAATAACACACAAGCAACAACCACACAGGGTTAACTCAGAGAATTGCATCACACTGAGGCATTTGCTGATATGGCTCCCATTGGATTAATGGAATACCAACTATCTGGAACAGTTAATGCATTTGGTACATTTTATTCTCTGTTGATTTAAACAGAGATGATCACAGCTGTGATGGCGTAGAAATGACAGAGTGTTATGCAACTAAATGTCAGACTTTTTTGTGCCTGTCATAAAATTAAAAAAAAAAAAAAAAACTGGGTGATTTCCTTCCAGTTGGCCTGTAGCATCAAATACATCAACACATGTCTAGATTTAAGGCAAGATCGAGCTTGTGTGGAAGAGACTTGCTCAAAAATCACAGTAGTTTGTATGTAGTGTGTGTTTGCACCCCTATACTAGTTGGAGTGGCCCTAAAGGAATGGACAAGCAGATCTGATCTGCAGCATTCAGTAAAGCTGGATACTTGTGCATAGGGAGAAGAAGTGAGAAAAAGAATCAGTTTAGCATAACCCAAAAAATGACTATGGTGTTCTGCTGATTGCTCTTTGCTTACAGTCCTCTTGCAACAGCATTTTTCCTCATATGATCCAAAGTCTGCATGTGTCCTTGGCTGTGTGTGCTTGTGGGCAAGCCATGATATTAAAGTGTGCTCCTACTGTATGTGCTTCCATGTGTGTATTTGCTCTGGATATGGGCTGATAATGAACAATTGCTCGTGACTGAATGCCCCCAGTTGGCTGTGATTGTCGGGGCGGGTGCTATGGAGCCGTCCGTTAGCAGGGCTGAGTGATTCCCTATAAGGGCCTTTTGTGTGCCCCTGAATAGCCGGTACAGCCCAGGGTGTTGTTACCATACAAAGGTGATCAAGATACTGAGCAGAGATGAGAGCAAAGGCAGATTATTGGCAACGTTTCATGCTTGAAGAAAAACCCAAAACAAAAAATCAGTAGCACTTTCATTTGATAATGATCTCTCAATACATCGTTGTGGGTGGTGGCGCACAGTTTAAGCCTTTCTACAGGCTGTTTCTTCTCTCTCCTCTAAGCCGTAAAGATTGCCTCTTTGACCTCCACGTTCTGCCGTGTCAATCAAGATGAAGGCAGCAGCATGTGCTCCATCAGCTGAGAATCAGCCTCACTCGCCCTTGAATTCGTAGATTAGCGCCTAAAACCTTGCTTTCAATTGTTGGGACAGCCCCGTATCCCTGTGAATCCTCTTAGTGACAAGAAACACTGGGTGCTTATAGATCTGCAAAGGGAGAGGTACTAATCCCAGAGCCCTACCCTTCTCTGTCTGCTCATACACTCATACGCTCACTCCCCCCACTCACCCACTCGCTCAGTCAAACCCTCATTTCCACACCCTGCAGAGGCAAACTGACTTCAAAGTGCCAGAACACAGTGAGTCACCTGTGTGTAGTATCAGTGGTGTTCATTCGAGGTCTGATTTGTGTTCTGTGACTAACAGTAGGCAGGAACGTCTGATTGAATCTAAGCCCTTATTCAGTGTCCTTTCATTTCTTCAAACATAACTTCCTGCCACTCAGTTCATCCACAGTTTCTGTCTGTCTCTCCGTCTTCCCTCTCACTTCCTGGGCTGTTTTTTCCTCCAAGCCAGTGCATGACTCCTGGAGTGATTCCATCGACAGACACAGTTTCAGCTCATCCCAGGGATTTAAATAGAGAGACCTCATCAGGCGAGACTTGTTCTCAAGATGCCGGGCTTTGTCTCCCAGGCCCTGCGTGTGCTCTAACTACCCCAAGTGCAAAGAGTTGCCTCCTTTTTTTTTTTTTTTTTTTTTCGCAACTGGAAGTGTGTGTTTGTGTGTCTATGTGGGTCCTGTGTGTGTTTGCGCGCCCAAATCCTCTCACAGCCCCGCTCATCACATATTTAGTCCATTTTTTTTTCTCGGTGAGAGATCCTGGGTGGCGGGGACTTAGCGCGGAGTGAGCGGGTTCAAATCGACGCACTCATGACTGCACATCGCTTAAGTTGCACCAGGCCTCCTGCCATACGAGGGCACAATCTGCGCAGCCATGACAATCCTCCTCATAGATGCGTGTCCAAGGTGAACCCCTCTACACCTGAGTCTGTATGTTTTCGACAATGGCCTGGCTCGATGCGGCTGCGTGAGAATTCCTTTTGTCAGTTTATATGCCAGAGTGCTCAGGAATGCATAGCCTGAAGTGCAAACGGCTCGCTGCATTGTGCTGCGAGCAGCTCTCTTCCTGTGATACCAGTGAGAGTGACTACACTCTGGCAAGTTCAGTAGACAAAAACATCCCCTTTAATCCCTTTGAAAGGAGCCTTGCCATTTCAGACTTTATTTTTTAATGTATTTTCTGTTTGAGAATGAGAAGGCAGTCAAAGGAGGTGGGTTAAACCCTGTCACCCCCCTCCTGTTCAGCTTCTGTGTGTGTGTGGATGTGTGTCCATCCCTGTAGCTCTGTGAGTCACTCTTGCTGCTTGGGTTTTTCTTCTCCCATGAATAAAATATCTGGTGTGCTATCTATGAGTTATAGTGCACTTGTACCTCTGCCTATGGCCTTGCCTGTCTCCTCCCCAGTCCCTGTGTGTCTGTATGTGAAAGAGACTTTGCCTGCTGTCCCCTGCTTGTCCTATTCAGGTGTGTACTTGCAACTTTATAAGAGGAGTGAGTCATACGCATATATGCCTTTTTTTTTTTAAGTGGAATGAAATGGAAGCAGGCAGCTAAGAATCAAAGATCCAGTTAACTGTATGCCAGGCACTGTTTCCTACTGTTTGCATGCTCAACTGCACCAGAAAACATAAGAGCATAAATTACTCAAGGGCTGTTTTTTTTTTTTTGTTTTGTTTTGTTTTTCTTTTGTGTTTGAACCCATCTTCAACAGAATTTTGTCTCTCTTGTCGAACAAGAGCATTCAAATCAGACCCAGTTTTCCAAACTTCAGTTATAATTGATGTGTCTTTTCTTAGCACTTGGTTGGTTTGTTTCTTTGTCTCTCTCGTGTGTGAGCTTGAGTGTGTGGGTGGGTCTCTCTGTCTTTGTGCATCCTATGTATCCGTCCTTATTTTTCTCTGAATGTGTGTGCACCGTGCCGGGTAGCCACTGTTTGATGTCTTGTGTCTTGGCATCTCGATCTGGATACTTTCGGACACGACTGAAGACGGTCACGGCTACAGCGTCTGTGTTCTGTGGTGATTCGAGAAGTCCTGTAGGATCGGGTTCTTCTCTTAACTTATCTGCGTACCCAGGTATAAACACTGAGTGCCACAGTTTTATAGCTGAAGGAGAGTGTGGGAGGAGGTGGTGCTCTTGCCTTGATAAGCTGGCTGAATGACTGGCAGGCTGCCTTGCTGCTATAGTTCTCTGTTTTGCTGAGCAACGCTGCTCAAATACTCCATTGGCTGCCAGGAAAAACAATGCATGTTAGCTCCAGCTCCCTTCCTGTCTATCTTCCTTCTTCCCTCATATCTCTCCTCTCTTTACCCCTGTGCCTGTCGTGGGAATGGTCTCATCCAGATTGGAAACATGGACTTTATATTGTTTCTTTCTTTCTTCTTTTTTAAAATTTATTTATTTATTTATTTATTTTTTTAAAGTTTATCCTTTTTTCCTCAGGAGAGTGAGGGGAAATGAAAATGTCAGAACAGTAAAAGATAGAAGCAGTGCAGTGTAACTGTATACCCCCAGAGAGAGGCCTGCACTGCTGCTGCTCCCGCCGCCGCCGGTACTCGAGCTGTGTGACGGCCCTGTTAGCAGCCTGTCTGATACAGCACTTTCTCAAGGAGAAGGTGGCCAAGGACAAACAGCAGCCCCGTAGGATGGTCCACATGGGACACAGAGAGAACAAGGAGGAAGAGGGAGACTCTAGATAATCTACCTTGGACATATGAGGCAGACTATATATTTTTTCCCCCTGTAAGAGAAATTAGATGAAAATTTCCCCTTCAGTTTCACTGTAATTAATTCTGAGGAGGTGTTCATGCATGATGAGGAGCTAAACCCTGCAGATCCCCACCCTGCCCTCACAGAGGCAATAAAAAGAAGGAGGGTTGTGCACTGTATAATTTAAGGCGAAACATAAATGAGAGTTAGAACTTGGCTGGAGTTCACTGGACATAATTCCCTCAGTCTAAAATAGAAAAGTCCAGATGACAGAGCAGGGAAGATTAATGTAGCTTGAATGCTAGCAGGAAACCCTGGGAAATAAAGGACACTCATAGACACACAAACAGAGAGACAGAGAGCATGTGCAGCAACTCCCCAGTCTGCCTCGGGCTGTATTTCCCTTTATTTCCCTGTATTCCCCTTTAGTTTTCAGCAATACGGTATTTTTAGGCATAAACAACAACCTCACAAGAATCAAGCATAATTTAATTTCCATTCATTAAATATACTGCTTACCTTTAAGCTCGCTGACATTGGGGCAACTTGCGCGCTACACCCCAGACAGGTCACCAGTCTGTCTCATCACCTACAGATTTTTTTTTAATGTAGAACTCACAATTAATTATGAGCTTATCGCCACACTCTGGAGCCCAAGATGGCTTGTTTAGGTAGCTTGTTTTGTCTGATCAACAGTCCAAAACCAAGGTATGTCATTCACAATGACATAAAACAGAGAAAAACAACAGATTCTCACATTCAAGAACCTGGAACCAGGGATTGTTTGGTATTGACTTATGACTTAACATATTAATCAATTATCAACATTATCATTTCATTTTTTGTTGGTCAACTAATCGATATATCATCACAGTGTCTCTGTATGGTGGCTGTGTCGGTGCATGTGCTTTGTGTAACTGCGCGCTCAAGTCCTGATCGTAGGCAGCATATTTAGCATTCTGCAGCAGTTCTCCCTCTACCTAAATCTGGCAGTGGCTGAGCTATGACCCTGATATTATCCTTGTAGTATTCCCCTTATTAATTCTCTCACTAATCACCAGTAGATGTTTCCATTATCTGAAGTTATTATAAGCCCATTCTCACTGAAACATCCATAGGAAATGACTCTTACAGCAACAATGATGTGCTGCCACATCAGGAGTTGAAGGACTACTTGTGTCATTTGACATCATGTGCAAAAATTTATTTATTTTTTTTGTTACAACCATCTCCATTTCACATAATAGGTCCCCAGAATGGCACTTTTTTCATTACAATCTGCAGTTCATGAATGCTGCAGCCGTGCACCTCTATCAGCCATTTTGATCTGAGATAAAAACCAATCAAGCACTCCAGAGAATTCCATTAGTTTGATGAGATATGAATATAGCTCCGAGCACAAATCTGAAATAGTCTGCTGTTTTCAGACAAACCCATTAAAAGTCATTTGATCTTCTGTAGCTAATTATAGAGCCTTCTGAGCAGCTAGCCGCCTTCACCGGACTCCACCCCCTCCATTCCCCACCTACCCTCCAACCGCTCCCTTCAGTGTTCATCACATCCCGTCCTTATGTTTCAGGAGCCTATTTAGCGTCACTGCGCTATTATTGAGGTGCTGGGAGCTGACAGGCGGACATTGTGGCCCAGTCATGCGAGGGATTCGTCTCATAGTCTCCGTCATCACGCTGGTTTGGATTTGGGATCTCTCCCAGAGAAGTAGCAGGCTGCCGCAGAGGGGTCTGAATTGGGTTTTACACTTTTACACACAGGAGGTGGGGGAGCAAGGTCAGAGGATTGACAAAAAGCACATATAGTAGACTGGCCTGGAGAAGGATGCTCTTGCTGCGAAGCCTGTGTCTTCTCTGTAGAGACGTGACTGACTAGCCACTGGCCTCAGCATGTCTCACTGGAGTTATATTCTTCTCGAGTCTGATTGAAATCCCTCCGCCTTCCCCCTACAGAGAGGCTGAGGGGGCGCAGAGAAGGGCTTAATGACAGATAAGCATATCCACATCACATCCATCATTTTCCCCTGGTAAAGATGGCCTCCCTTGCATTGCCTGGAGCGTCGCAGCTAATGCAGACATGTGGGTTGTGTCTCCGCTCCACTGCTCGGTGTCTGCAGGAGAGAAAAGGGAGCAGGGAGCCCTGCAATCAGGGCACAGATTCATTTAAAATCAGCCTGGGTGGTCATGTGAGAGTGGCACCTCATGCAGGGACCAGAGTCGAACTCAGCTGCCGTCTCAGTGTTGCAAACTTCTAATGCAAACCTTATAAGATGATGATGAAAAATTATTTTAATATTACATTTTTAAACATTCTATATGTTCTACAATTTTTTTTCGGGGAACTGAAAATCCATTTTAGCATCACGTCCACGGGGCTTATAGAGTATAAGTGAAGGATTTGGCTGTTTCGCTGTGAACTCTTGCAGACCTACTGGGATTTCAGTGCCTCTCATTTGAGAAACAGAGAACATTTGGTGTTTGTGCCTAATGATGATTTCACTAATGGCCTGACTCTACATGCTGCTTGATGTTTGCACTGTGGATTGCTGTGGATTTGTTGTGTCAAATCCAAAGATAATAAAATTAGTAAAATAACAGCAGCAAGGTAAAGAATCAAAATCAGCTTCTGTGTATCATACCGTCATTAGTAAGGTCAACAACTTTATCTTTATATGAATTCCCAGTACATCTGTCACCTGCTATCATGTCAGGTTGTCTGATAAGTTGGAAACATCACTACACGCCCTTGATCCGGTTCTTTCTCCTGCAGCTCTCTGGCTGGTCCACAACTCATGGCTGCTTGGTAGCAACTGAATGTGATATTTCCATGTTGTCCTTGAAACTGCTTCTCCCCACCCCACTCTCAATGTCATTTCCCACCGAGCAGCATTCCCCCCATTGTCCGTCTGATTTAGACGCAGTGCCCACCCCCCCACCCCCTCTACTCTCACTGCTGACTGTAGTACACCACACATTTCAGGACAAATTGGCTGCTTTATGTCTTACTTTGTTCACTGGAACAATTTGTCCCTGTACTCCCCTCACCTCCTTCCCTCCTTACTCTACTATCTCTCTGTTGCACCTCTCACTTCATGGCTGCTTTTCCCTCCTCCAGTTCCCTCAGTTTCTCTTCTGCTTGCTCAACAATGACGTGCTCATTAACCGAGGGAGACCAGGCAGCTGAGAGAGACGTCAGTGACAGGGCTGGAGGCCTCACCGAGGTGCCCTGTTACTGTGGTTCCTTTATTGACAAGTCTGCCTGCCTGTCTGCCAGCCTGCTTGGTCCCAAGGAGCAGCCGCGTGGTGCTGCATGCTGATGAGCGTGGAGTCATCCACCAGGAAAATGAAAAAGTGGGAGTGACGGTAGGAAGGAAGGAAGGATGCGGCACTATGTTTTTAGTCGACTTGGAGGGTGTGAGAGGAAGAGAGGAAAGAGAAAGTGAAGTGAGCACAGGTCATTTCTCCCAAATCCCCTCTCCTCAGCGCAAGAGATTAGGCGGCTGTGCTCTCCGGCAGACGAGAGAGAGGCACACTCCTGTGTCTAATCCTCCTCTTTTAAACTGCTGAGAGCGCAGTACAAAGTGGGGAAAGAGTCAGCGTCCACATAAAGCAGCCCGTGGAAAACACAGGCCCATAGTTCAAAACAAACTGAGCCCCGTCTAACAATCACCTAAGCCCTAAATCTCCTGCGTAGCCACTGCCAGAGCCACCGCTGACTTTTTCCCGCCCAGCTATCGCTTCTCAGCAGGCTCCGTCTCCATCGCATCACCTGAAATCCCCCACTGAAAGCCAGCACTGTGTCAGAAATACCCCAGCAACCCTCATTAACTCCTCTGCCTTGGTGATGTCGGGCTTAGACGTGCACATGGCAGCGATACACACTCTGTATATACAGTCCGTTCCTCTCCACTCACCAGCTAGATAGACCTCCCACCCAGCACAGAGAGGCTTTTAATAAATGGACAGGCGATGGCCAATTTAATCATGCTAATGTGTATGTTACAGTGGGCGGTTTATCGGCTATTTGATCTCCATACCGGCTCACTGGAGAGAGCTATGGGAGAAAGAATGGAAAAATGCAATCTTGTCGAGGGAGGAGCAATGAAGTGAAAACCAGAGAAAGCTAGTCAATTCAGTCTCCTGAACGAGGTAATGAAGACAGCAAGTCCGATTCCAATTCGAGAGAGAGAGAGAGGCAAGAAACGGGAGATCGTTAGGCAAAAGCAAATCTTTCCTGTTTAAACGGAAGAAACTGCTCAATTATAAATGGTAAACGGGGTGTCGGCTTTAGACTAAAAGCATTGTTTGACTTAGTGGTGAGGCTAGTTGTTCTGTTTATTTTAGTCATAAACATCTGGCGTACTGATGTCAAGAATGTAATCCGCTCGAGGCCACGTGGATCATAAGCCCGGATAGAGAGGGCTGAGAGGGTCGCCAGCTCACATGGCTCTGAGAGAGAGATAGAGAGAGAGAGAGAGACTGAGGGAGGGAGAGAGAAGCAGGTGGAGAGGCAAAGAGATAGTTGAGGCAAGAGGAGATGTGTGCGCGCAGAGTTATCCAGAGTGCTCAAAGTGAATAGAGATGAAAGGAGGGAGATGGAGGATTGAAGGGGTTGCTCATGCAGAGAGCTTTTAGTGGTCAGGAGGGAAGAACAGGTGATTTTACTGACAGGAGCTCTGCAGAAGAGGCAGGCGAGCTAAAACCTATCGTCAGCATGCCATGCAGCTGTGATCCAGCTGCTGCTGAAAGTGGACCTCAATCATCACAGTCCTTGAGTCATTAACACAAAATGAAAAGTAATAATCGTCTTCCGGGAAGAAATAGTTTTTACACTTCACTGCCTTATTTATGCGATCATGCACCTGTGTAGCCTAGCAACTAAACAACACGCTCTGGGTGAAACCCTCAGTGTAATTATCTCTTTATCGCCACAGCACACACTTATCAGTTATTTCTCTGTTGACTGACTTTAATGCGTATACCAACCTTCTCTGCATGCAACAGCTCACACCTTAGAGTCAAATTTTTTGGCTTGTTTTGTTGTGTTTGCATACGAGAAATGTGATGATGGAGGCTTAAATTGAGTTAGGGCTCTTCAGAATTGGCTTAATAAGCAGCAATCAACAATTTATAAACCCTCACACCTACTTTTATTTCTCATTTGGGATAACTCATTCAGGACCATTGACTGCACATATAAATGAACATAGACTCAGGGTCTGAAAAGTGAAGCCAGTGTTGAAGAGCCTTAAACCTACATTCTATCTAATGACCATAAGGGGGCGACTCCACCGGTTGTAGAAAGATATCAGATTGTATTGAAGTCTACGGGGAAATGGCCCTACTTCACACCTGATTTATTAGCTCAGTAAACATTTTCTGAATGAGTTTGAGGTCTCAGTCTCTCATTTCAAGTTTTCTTCAATAGAGCATGGGTAAAGCAGGGTATCCATTAGGCCGTGGCTATCATGCGATTGACAGGCCGTACCACACATGGCGACCTGCCTGATAATCAGGATACAGTACTGGTCAGATCCACCCCTCACTCCTCCTTAGCTCCACCTTCTCGTCTGAATCTGGTTTCAAAAAACCAAGATGGTGAAAAATAATGATTGGAGGCTTCAAAACAACAGTTCGTAAACCAACTTGGGAGAGATCTGATTTTCATGATGGATAATTATTGAGATACTTCAGCAACAGTTACCACAGTCCTTTTTCTTGGCTAACTGTTACACTCCTCCTCCTCTGCCCTGCCTCTCCGGTTCAGCCCATCTCTGTTCCTGCTTTCCTGACATCTCTTGACAGCGATTGGACTAACAAGGAAGCAGCAGTCGAGCCCTCGCTAAACTTGACGTGTCTCTTCCTAAATTTGGCAGCATACACTGCAAATAGTACACCCAACAGATTCTAAACAAATTTGCTCCCTTGCTACTTCATCCCATGTCCTCTCTGCCTCTTGCTCCTCATCCAGCTAGAAACCAGTCTGCTCTGTATCTACCTAGTCTAACCAAGTAAACCCAAATGCAATATTATAATGGCTGTGGACGAGCCTCGGGGCTGTGTGTGATGGGCTGTAGAGGTGGGTGGGGAGGAGTAATATTCCAGGGAGATGCATGCAGCCTCAAATCTGTGTCAAGAGGGGCCGTGGGGGAAAATGGCTCTTTAGTACCCTCATGCTCCTGCTCTGCCCTGCTCTCATCACTTCACTGGCAGCCCCTGCCCACAGAATAAAAGAATAATGAAAAACAAGATGCAGCAGGCATCCTGATGTTGGCCGTCAGGAGCTCAGTGCATGTTCACAAGCAGGCATCTGAACAGCAGCCCTGTGTGTGTGTGTGTGTGTGTGTGTGTGTGTGTGTGTGTGTGTGTGTGTGTGTGTGTCTGACACGTTGCAGATAACAGCTGAGAGAAAGATGGTGAGACCACACAGTATTGACAACACTGGGTGTCTGAGAAAATGTGTCAGAGTGAAAAAAAACTGTGTGAAGTGACGGAGGGGAAAGGGATTAAAATGAGGCGGAGTAAGGACCTTTGTCCTGTGATAGCAGAGAGCAGTTTAGTTATTTGTGCCACATAGTGTTTTTCCCATGACTGGCTGCCCTTTGTTTCACTTGAACCTACATTAAAAATGTCTGAGGTGCATTTTGCACCAGTTAATGGTTTCTATGGTTTGCCTCTTTGTAAAAACACCCCTGCAGTAAATATCTGACTTGTGTAAATCCACTTTCTTTCCATCAGAGGTCAGTGACCAAGGAAACTCTGCTCATAAGATTTATGAACAAACGCACATATACATAACCATTCATGGACATTGGCCATACGCAGGCCGGTGTCCATGAATGTAAACAAGAAGCTGATTGTCACAAGTGACTATAAACGATGAACAGCAAGTTGTAAGGTTAAAATTTCCCTGCTCGATAGCTGCTAGCAAACACAACAAGGTCAGCAGGGCTTTTATGTAGTTATTTGTGCCAGTGCTTTCACCACTGGTAGTCAAGGCTGATGAGACCCAATCACAGAGCATCCATGGGTGTCTGCGCTATTGTTCAATTAAAACTGACTGACTAAAACTAAAACAGGTCCATCAGCATTTTCAAAACTTGAACACTTCAGAGTAGCGTGGATGCCAGGCATAAACGTGGCAGAAGAGATGCGTTTTGAAATTAAAGTAGAATATTCTGGACACATTTCACCTTGGGCTTAAAAAAGTATTCTGATTCTGATCAGCTGAACTGCAGCTCCCCTCCCAGCAGCATTACCTTTGACTTGCATGTTTTGGAATTGCAAAACTTTACCCACAAGAAAATCAGGATGCTTGCAGTGCGAACCTGATATGATAGCATATTTTACACTGAAAATAAATGAAATGCCACACAAACACATTATTACCTTTTTTAAAAAAAAAAAAAAAAAAAAAGTCTTGACAGAATTTGTCACTATAAAGAACAGAGTCTACCACCATTACATCTACTGTGCCTTAAAATCCCCGCTGCGCTCTCTCTTACTAAATCTCTTAAAATGAAATGTGGCCCTAATTAGAATGATATCACTTAACTAAAGAACAAAAAGTAGTGTAATCCTTACGTTTTGTAATGTTTATTTCTCTCTTACCGAACAAGCAACTTTCAAGAGGGAAGGCCTGGAAAACAAGACCCCACTGGCCCACCAACTGGAGCCGCTTATAAATAGCCCAGACACACCTTCTCCCCAGTGAAAAGGCTGTGTGCCACAAGAAGAAAAAAAGTACTTTGCTCTAATTAACAGTGTTTTGCTCTTCTCTTGGCCTAGTATCTCTGCATTTACATTTACATGGCAGGCTTTTAGTTGAGTCTTGTCCACAGCCACTTAAAACACACAGAATAATTACTAGGTTATAACAATTACAAACAGTCCACACTGAGGAGTGCAGGGATGAGAGTGACAACGCCCCAACAATACTCTTGTGATTATACAATGATCTTGTAAGAGAGATGAGCAAGGGAAAGAAAAAAGAAAATATGAGTTAAGGAGAGATGTCAAAGGCTTCATTTTTTTATGAGAGCAATTCATAGCAAGCAGAGGACAGAGATTTGAGAGGGAGGATATGATTGAGCAGTGAGAGGGTGACATGAGGTTCTTCTAGGCAAAATGAATTTTCAGGCTTTGAAGGAGAATGTGGAGTGACTATGAAGGGCCACTAACAGGGTCCCTGCTGGTTGACAGTGCTACACTCGGAAATCTCTGGAAGCTTTGTGTAAATTTGCTTGTGAGGGATTTATTCCCAAGTAAACTCTTAGCTATAGCTATTTTAAATCCATAGAGGGTGTTCTGAAATGTTTTCTCAAGACAAGCAAACGTGAGTTAAACAAACGCCTACTTTTCTCTTTGTTAACACGTGCTTGAAACCAACATAAAGAAGTCTCTTTACCTTGTGCCACCCTCTCGTCTCACAGCTACACTCTTTTTAATTCTCTTCACTCTTTCTAATTTTATACCTTCATTCCTCACCTTCCAACTAGAATAATAACAATAAACCAAGGCATGTAATGGGCTGCATTCAGACACAATGTGATTTTTTTTTTTTTTTTAATTATTATTATTATTTTTGTCTCACTGTGACAGCCAAAGCGGTTTTGCGGGCTTCTGGCCACAAAAGCCAGTATGAACTTCAGCAGAAAGTCCGGTTTCACTTGAGCCACACTCTCTGTTTTCTTTCTGTCATGTGTCGAACAACTCAGGGTAACTAAGTATTCAAAACATAATTTAACATATTCCTTTAAATGTACAGTATGTAACTTGTAAGGGCATTGTTAATCAAAAGAGTAAAATCACCAGGAGCTGAATTATCCACAGGTCTCACAAGAGGTCTCCTCTTTTAAAACAGACCAGGTGATTAAAATCAGCAGAAAACCAGTGCTTTATAGACACAGTTCAGTGGATACAGGAAATCTCAAGTGGCTGGGATCCAGATGTCTGATAACTAAAACCCTTCACGTGGTTAAAATACATAGTTGAAAACACCCATGGTGTACAAAGTTTATAAAAATGTCTCTTAAAATGGGATAAAAAAGCCAACTTTGAGCTACAGGCAGACGGCCACAACAGGATTGCATGAGCATAGTATATATGAAGTCACTGAAATGGAGCAGACCATTACCGTGATTAAAATCAAAGATTTATCTCGTTTGAGAATTGAGGGAAATGTTTTTTAGTAATTTTGATGTGGAAACATAACATAAGAACAAGCACTTTATTTACATTCTGTACCAGTACCAAAACAACAAAAGGTGTAGTTTTAAAACACTTATATACTGTATATTCATCAAGGCCCTCACCCCTAAACCTTCTCTCATAACTGTGAACCTGGGTGCACGTTGACACTGTGACTAACTGTCTGGTAAATATTTCAAAAGAATATGTGGCAGGCAGAGGAGTGTCTGCTTGTGATGGGAAGTGACATTACTGAACACACTGAAGCACAACACCATGGAAATGGGCACAGTTTGTTTGTTGAGGAGGGCACTGAGCACAGACTTAGTGTTGTGTACTGTATTTCTGCTATGTGCGTGTGTCTCAGGGGAAATACACGCGAAGCCTATGGAGCCAAGGGTCGTTTTCGTGTTTGCACACAAGGACACAGTGTTGCTGAACGCACCGAACAGGGCAGAGCAGCTGTTATTGTGAGTGTCGTCCCCTGTGCCATTCACGCAGCCTCCGTCACTATGCCTCCCATCTCTTCTCCCTCTCTGCCACACTCTCTCATATGCCAGTCTCTCACAACTGTGGCCTCATTCCCTCTTTCTCCATTATTTTTTTTCTCCTTCTCTAATCCACCCCCCTGCTCTTTTTTCTCCTTCCTGTCTTCTCTCTCTGTCTCTGTGAGCTTCTGATGATCTATCTCCCTGCTTTCTTCTCCCTCCTCCCCTCGCTCTCTCCTGCTCCACTTCTTCAATCTGTCTCTTTCGTTTGCCCTCGCCTTTTCTCCTCCTCTCCATCCCTCTTTCCCCTCTTTTCCTCCATCTCGCTCTCTCTCTTTCCCCCCTTGCCTCTCCCTTTCTTCTGCAAGCCTCAATGTTCCTCTCTGTGAATAGCTGGGATGCTTTTGTAGAAGGTTTCCATAGTGACGGGCCATTTGAACAAGTCGTCATTCACGTTGGTTTGCTGTAAGCTGGAGAGAGGCCATGTTATCTCCCCCTGACACACAGGCAGACCTGCACCACTCAATCACCACAAATGTTACCCTGCAACCAGCAAGCTGCTGCACATCTTCTAGCTTCGAGCTTAATTACGGACACGTCTCGCCACTGTTCATCTCCCTTCACTGATCGAGGCGACGTTCAGGCGCCGCTCAGTGAGATCAAGTTGCAGCTCAATCATAGCTCTCCTTGGAAACTGTTAGTGAGGTTTATTTGAAGGTAAAACATGTAGAATATTAACACCAGTAAATAATTACCACCAAACGGGATGCAATTTGCTTTGTGGTTAATACACAACTTATCATTCCCTAAAGATTTCTCCTTGCTGAAGAAAACAAAGACAAATAACACACCGAATTTAGGAGATATATATGGGGTTTAACTTATAAGGAACATTTAAATCATTTTATTTTCTTTATTTTTACAATTTTAATCATATTTCAAGTAATCAATAATCAAGTTTTATCTTTTTGTGGATATTTAAACATTGGGAATGTAACCCTAATATAATATTCTATTTTGTTGACTAATATTAGTGATTTCATTACATATAGTAGTTAATGTAGTAGTGTTAGTTGTAGTACTGTCAACAACACAAACAAGTAGCACAGGTTGACTGTGTTTAATGCCTTTTGGGGAAAGCTGCTCAGGAATGCAACAAGATCCAGTCAAATAAACTTGAGCTCATGTTTCAGAGCAAAAATACAGTTTAAATTAGATAAAGATAAGTTACAAGTTAATCTAATAGCAGACCACTGGTATCAAACAGGTGGAAATTTCCTCACTGAATCTGCCTCAGATCCTTCATCACTATGAACTCTCGTCATGCGATCAACTGCTTTTCGCTTCTGCATAATTTTCCCATCTTGAGACCGACAGGAAATGATGGCCACGGCTGTGTCGGTGGTATTTCCAATGTTTTGTACTTTGGAGCAGCTCCACGAAGTCTCATTAACAAAGGCATGTTCAATCAAGCACAGGTTGGGCTGAAGGGATTACAAATAGGCTTACTGTCTGAACCAGGACTGGTACCAGCACGTGTCATGACCGTGCCATTGTCTTCCACGGTGGGCATTGGTTGTGTGGTGACAGTGTTTTTCCGCTCCCCCTGTGACACTTCGGGGCAGAAGGAACAGCAGTTTTTTCTGTCCCAACCGGTGCCTGTCTGGGTGTGAACGATGGGAGGTTAATGAGCCTCACAGAGGTGACCGCCAGTGACAGAAACATAATAGTCAGCTTTTTGTGGGGCATCTTCCTGTCACCTTAAACACCAGACACACACTCAAGCACACACAGACTCCACTCAGGGTTTCCTTGAACAAATTTAGCTAATTGTTTTTTTAAAATCTATGTGTGTAGAATCTGTATGAACATGTTTGATTTAATTGCTTCCAAGAACTGACTTTTCTTTTCTTTAACACTTAAAAGGGTATGCACTTTCATCAAGAACTCTCCATTCTCCATGAGAGGAAGTGGAAAGTGAGTGATGTGTCTTTTTTTAGCCTGACAAAACCCAGAGTTTAGTTGGAACTGTAATTGTCACAACTTTAGATCGTTGGAGGAAAGCACACTGGCACTGACTGGACAGTCTGTTCCCCAAACTGTGGTAGCATTTGTAACGTTGTGGGATTGGAGCGGTGACTCATAGGGCAACTCAGGAGAAGTCTCGAGACACTTCAAATAGTGAAGACAAAAGGCCATTTCACTCAGACAGAGGAGCTCATTTGCATTGCAGAGAGGGGTTGCCCTTTTGATTCAGAGTCAGAGAACGTGACACCTTTTTTCCTTTTATTATTCTGTTTTTACTGTCTGCCTGTCTGAGAGTGGGAGGTGATGGAGATGTTTGGTCAGTAGGAGATCGTCACTGTCCTTCTGTTGCTAAATGTCCACCCCCTTCTCATCTGTTATCTGTTGCTGGTGAGCTATTTGTATAGTGATGGTGTCAGTGGTTCAGGCCTCGGCCCTCCCCTGGGTTTTCCCACAAAGAGAATTGCACCAATGTCATTCAACCCCATGTGGTGGTTTGGTGGATATTAAAGGACTAATAAGTATTTTAGGACTTTTATTGAGCTCCATCACTGAGCAAGGAAGTGGCAATGATGACCTTCAAAATATAACCAGTAAGCTTATTATAAAGATAATGGATCCAACATAAACACTAAGCTCTTACACTATACAGCGAGTTTGGTGACTCTCTGTATAGATATGATATCAGTTCGGTGTTGTGAGAGTAGGTATTATGTGGCATGTTGGACAGTTGGTAATGTGACCCATATGAGTCTCCAGTTCACCGTTCCTGACCTGAAACAATTGACCAGCAAACATAATTCATAACAACAGCCATCGGGTTGTTTGAGTCCTTTTTCAAACTTCTCTGAGAGTAACAGCTGCTATTTATCATTTTGAACTGGTGATCTGACATTTGAAGATATTACCTTTGTCTCTGGAAGCAGTGGCAGATATTAGCACTAACTATAATTGTCAATATTACTCACTGTACGAATAATCAAAACCTGATGAGAGCATCAGTCATCAGTATCTCAAATCACTCTGGGCATGAACAAGTCATTACCAGTTCTTTTGAATCTCATCTCATGCCACACTCACCACAATGTGAACCAATTGCAGTGCTGTGTTTGGAAAATAGCTGCATGGATACTCGTGATTGGAAACCACTAATTTCTTTGCAGTGGCAGCAAAACAGCAGCTTTAATGTCCCAACTGAAAGTGCTCTTTAAATTCTTTAACGTGAGAAACACCAAAGTCCATCCCATTCTTTCTCTAAGCTAAGATTAGCTTGCAGGCTTCCGCACATCCCCCTGCACCACTGCAGACTCACAGTAATGATCTGTCCGCATGTGGACAGATCATTAGCACTAATGACTAATGAGTACTCATGGGTCGGAGCGTCAATATGTTGATGGGCGTTGCAGCTGGTGTGATCACATCGCAAGATCTTGTTGAAGTGTTTAAAAATGTCAGCTTTTCAACATACACCATTTTTGAACAGCTGAAAAAGTGAAAAAAGTTGGGACAGCCAGAAATGTCTGCGCCTGGCAAAATTATCATTGGACAATCACTCTGAGATTATCCCACTGGGAAATTGGATTGCTGCAGCAATGTCCAGCTGAAAGCACAATAAACTAGAGACCATCTTTAAATAGGAAAACATCAGCGCCCATCAATATGCTGTCGGGTCATAGATGGGATTTTTGTATCATAATGATAAAATCATGTCGACAGACATGACCCTACAGAAGGTGTGTACAGGACCGCATTTCGCCATAATGACACACACACACACACACACACACACACACACACACACACACACACAGACAGACTTACAAAGTGAAAATAACAGCCCTGCTGTTGCAGCTGGCAGCAGACACATGCTATACTAAAAGCTGTTATAAAAGCTATAATATAAGCTAATCAAGAAACACAAATGCTGTAATTGCTCTCCTCCACATATTAGCACGCACAGTCATTGCAGTGAACATTGCTTCCTCATACACGTAAACACTTTTTATTGCGAGCAATAAGAAATGTTAGTATTTGTTTTACATCCCTGTGTATTGTACATATAGACAGTATTCCTGTGCATGTGTATGTAGCCTTCTCACCACTGCCTATCTTGTTTAAGTATTAAGTCACCACGGGGAAGGATTAGGTGGATTAACGATGCCAAGCATTTCTCCACAGAGTCACATGGACACTAAGCATTCTGGGAACCCACGAGTCCTGACTAGTGCCTCACTCTGGAGCTGCTTTTATAAGGGCTAGACTTTGAGGATGGCTTCACCATACCTCTGCCAAAATTAGACTAGTTGCCACCGCTCTGTGAGGCCTACGAGGTTTATAGTCCTGTTGACACTGGAGCTGATTACAGTGTAGGCCTCTGAACGCAACACAGGCAGTTCACCAGGAAATATGTTTGTCAGAAATGTCAGCCAGTCACCACCACCACCTAACTTGTACATTAGACTGTCTGCTCTCAGGGGAAGTTTGTGGATAGTTTGTTTTGGTTTGTGTCAAAGGTACCTCCTCTGTGTTTGTGTTGGAGGATGATCACTGAGGCTCAGACCCAGTCACTTTGAATATTACGGCCCTCATTTATTCATTTCCCCTTTCCCACTGTCCTCTTCATGTGAGTCCTGAGCTCACACACTGCTGTTCACGCTGCCCAAGTGTTTGACCTGAGACCACACGCATACACAAACGCTTACACACACACAAACACACACAGATCGGATTAGCTTCTTTGGATCCTGCCCAGATGCTTGTGTGGAAGGTCATGTAATAACTGACCCATGCAGGTCTAGGAGCGTTTCTCTAAAACCTCATTAAAGAATACTACCTGTGCTTTTCTTTTTCCTTTTTTTGTAAGTTTGTGCCAGTTTTTTTTTTGTTGCATTTCACCATTTCTATTACTGCTGGTGTCTGCATACAATCAGCATTTCAAAAGACTCCATTTCCTCCCTTTCACAACTTGACGCAGGAAAATATAATCGGAAATCGCCTGAGCTAAACAGCCTATCACAGTAAATCCAAAGCCTTAATTCGATTTTGTCAAAATTTCTCAGATTTATAGTTATGTCATTGAACCCACTGTCAATCACCCACCTCAGGAAAAAGCCACCAGGTAATAATCCTATAATCCTTTTGGGATAGGGGTGACACTGTGAAAACAAGTAAAATGTATATACAATGGTGGACGTCACAAAGTGATGGACAGTGTTGTGTAAACTAAATGTAGACAGTGAACAGGCTGTAGGTCAAAATAACATACTCTTCTGCTTTAAGTGTTGCCTGGTGATGTTTTCCAAAAGAATTGAAGACTTCTGTGAAGATTTACCTCTGTGTGTCTTTGTGTGAGTGTGTGTGTTTGTGTTGCTCATTAGAGAACCAGACTCACAGTATATTTATCTGTTAGGATAAAAAAGAGTGCTCACGTGTGCGTGCGATGTTCCGTGTGTTATTTCACAACAAGCACTGTCATGTCTTTGCTTGTTTTATGTGAAACTTGGCTGGGCACACAGAGAGCAGGCTAATAAAACGTGTTTGTGAGCTAGAAGCCGACTGGGAAAGCAGCGACAGACTGGTGCGCGTTTGCAAAGAGTGAAATCAAGCTAAATGATCCTCAGCCCACACAGCGTTTGACAAGCCTCTGTGGTGGCAGGCCTGTCTCCTGCGCTCACGCCACTCCACACAGTTTCTTTATAATATCACAGTCTGCGCTCATTTGAGGACAATATGTCAAGTCAGGACATGAGCCAATCAACACACGTTCCCTGCTGCAGTTGTCTATTTACCCCCTTTTTTTTTTTTTTTTTTTTATTTTATTTTGCCTGAGCTCTCCTCTGTTCCTGCCTCTCCTGTTTCCCAACTTCCACTCCCTTCCTCCCTTCTTTGTCTCTTCCTTCTGACTCGCTGAGGCTCCACATAGCAGCAGGTGTTCACACTTACACATGATATAACATCTCACAGTGAGTCAGTAATGAGAGAAGGATGCTCGATGACTTACACTCATTAGGTGTGGTGGCGTATTTTTCCAGTAACCGTTTATGGGTGTTGTTGCTACATTCAATATGCACATCAGAGTTTATCCAATCTTGGATTCATCAGCCAATGTTTCAAAAACATAACCAGTAAGTCATGATGAGTTCAACATGATTCATGAGAGATTGATTGAAGTAATCTAATGGTTACCTCATATGTCTGTAAAATGCACAATATCACAAAAGATAAAGGTTTGCATGTTTTCACATATAAACCTTTTCATTCCTCTTACCCTGTCATGATAATTATTTTGTAGAGTCCAGTAAATAAAATGCGATTATGCATCCTGTGGCAGTCCAGCCAACCCTTCCTGTCCTTTAAAACCCCCCAAGCTGAGTTTGTTTTGTTTGTTTATCATCAGCAGCTTTCTGCATCAGAACAAGATCAGGACAAGATCCGGTCAAAGACAAGCAATCCTTTCAGGCCACTGACAGCACCAGCTCCGCAGTCTTTGTTTCACCCACTGTTGAACTTTAAAAATGAAGTCACTCTTGGCATGAAGTCCTGCCCCAAACCTCTGTTTCATGTGGAAACATGACAAAACCACAGAAGCAGGTTATTTCATGTGACCTTTAAGGAGGAATTCTGTTACATCAAATCACAGTGAAAAAGAAAAACAGGGCCAAAACTGGTGTGACCCGTAGTTAACTGTAGCCTGCAGGTTGTATTCATCCATAATTTCCTTCTAGGTCAAAGAACTACTTGTTTCTTTTCATTTCTCGTCCTCATTCATTTCACAATGACTGATGGAATGAATGAAACAAATCATGATAAAACTGTTGAAATAAATTTCAGAGTTGCAAAATCAGACAGGAACTGTGCGTCAGTATGTCACAGTCAGCATAACTGACTGCTCAGACTGTTTTCTTGAGGCCAGTCACCCTTCTGGTTCAGCTAACAGTAGTAACAGTAGTGGTGAGACAGGAACCAAAGACCCTCTGTCTATCTATATGTGTCACTTCTCATGCTCTCTGCTGCCCTCCACTGCACTTTGTATAAGTCTGGCCCAGAGCTGCTTTTTCTAGTACTAAACGGGCTGCATGTGACTGCAGATTTAAGGCACTGGTATTAACTGCCTCCACTCTGCTTCCACTGCCATTGTCACACTTGTGGAGTTAAAGGCACACTGACACTTTATAATTGTAGTGGAGTCAAGGAGGTGATGGGACATCCCTGACACTTGTTTTCTCCCCAGCCGTGGAGTTAAGCTGTGGTCAGGCTGTCACTGCCTCCTTTGTCTTCCTTCTTAACGTGCTTCTCTGCATCTCTCATTTCCTCCCCACCTCTCTGCTTCTCACACACCCCAAGACAATCTGACAAAGGAATGAGAGGGAGGAGAGCAAACAAGCCTGTGGTGGTGCAGAGAAGGAGGACTGGAGCAGGACAAAGACATGGAGATGGAGGAAGGAGGGGAAATGAGGCTGAATCTGAGGCAGTTGTGCCTCCAGGACTAAATCAAGACAGTCCAGAGTGTGTTTGCTCGCCTACGTGGGTGAACATGTGCCTGTGCGACTGTCTGCGAGTTTTTTTGTGTGCATTTTACAATTGTGTGTTATATGTGTGTGCATGGCCACCGGTGTATTTGTGTAGTTGACTATATGCATGCATGTGTATGCCTGGTGCTATATTCAGTTGGTGTGTGTGTGCAGAGTCAGCTCTGGTTCATCACACGCCACAGCCAACTGATGATTACACAGCACTTGTTTTGTCCTCACTCTACTCTGTTCTGCGCCTATTATCAGCCTGGGAGCCTGTGCAGAATTAGACGGAGAGCTTTGTCTAACACGCTGTTACTCCCTCTTCAGCTGTTTTCTCCTTGGCTCTGTGCTGCAGAGGACACCTCTTGCTCGTGCCTCCTCAAGGCTGTGAACCCAACAAACAGTCAGACATTAGTCCAGCAGCCCTCACTCAATCCCTTGATCTCTCTCTGGGGCTAAATCCTGTTTACTCAGGCTGATGACTTTGTGACAATCAAGAGCGGATAGGTTCCGTGCTACTTCCTCTCTGGAGGCTCCCTGGTGTGTGTTTTTGGATAGTTTGGCATGTAGAGCTGCATCACCTCACAAATTCTTTAGACTTTCCCATGCTGTGACCCTAGCATCAGGCGAGTGTTAGCAGGCCTCGATTTATTGTCCCAGAGAGGAGCTGATGAGTTGACTGATGCTAGCACTACACTGATACATTTGAAAGGCAATCGTGTGAAAGCTGATTACACTGTAGCTTTGGACAGCCTGTGTCCATTTACTACACTGAGTGGTGTTTAGTTATTTTGAGTGAAGGATGAGCAGACTGGGTGTTCCTGCTTCCTGCTTGCTGAGTTCACTAAATGATGATAGGAAAGACCACGGAGAGAAAGATAACAGATTTCCTCTCTTGTTCAAAGGGCAGGGGAGTAAACAAAGATGGAGCACTCTAGTAGGAAGTCACAGAATTAAATTGAGCAAATCCTAGCATCCCAGAACACCTATTTTCATTAAATTGTATATGTTGCTGTTCATATGTGTCTCTTCAGCTGACGTGATGGTGGATTAGGAATGATCAGTGTTTACCCTGAAGAGTAAATGATCCCCTCTTTTTGGGAGGTTAGTCTCAGAAGGTTTAAATGAGCAAAGCTCTGCCCTCAACTAGGATTGTCCTGGTTTGTGAGGCATGACGGACTGCAGTTTTTTTCTCCTCTCCTGCTCTCTGTGTGCAGCCTCTCAGTCACTCAATGGGCATCGGAGCAAAAAACGGTGTGCACAAATCCAATCAAACCCCTACTCGTTTAACCATCAACCCAGCCAAACATTCCCGAGGTGCATTTAATTTGTCTCCTCTCTGAGCCCCTCTGCCCTCTCAGCATTGCAGAACTGAGTTGCGGTAGCAGCCAAGCGTTGACAGGCAGTACTGATGTCGCTCCATCACGTCTTGTGTAGTTATCCATTGCAGTACATGAGCAGGACCAACTTTATGTGATCAGACTTTACAGTGCCAAGCTCCTGTGTCTGGCTCATAACAGTATTTATGAGAAAAGTGAGTCGAGCGGACAGTGTCTTGGGTCTGTCAGCTAGAAAACTCCCCAGCTTTTATGGGCTCTGTGATGATTGACTGTATTAACCCCTATTTCTCTCTCTCTCTCTCTCTCTCTCTGTCTGTAGGCACTAGCAGCCAATGCAGGCACGGGGTTTGCCGTGGCAGAGCCACAGGTGGCGATGTTCTGCGGAAAACTCAACATGCACGTCAACATTCAAACCGGCCGCTGGGAACCCGACCCATCTGGAAAGAGCTGCGTAGGAACCAAAGAGGGTGTGCTGCAGTACTGCCAGGAGGTGAGTCACTGTGACACAGACACAGCTCCAATCTCCATATTATCAATATCATAGAGGTGGTGAAATTGAAGAATCACAGAAAGGACAGGATCCTTCTTTCTTGCTATGATAAAACTAGCTGTTTTGCTTTTCAGTCTTATTGCTTGAGTCAGGTGCATGCTACTTCTCTAGCCATTACACGGGAAATGCTGTACGTGACATCATTTAGTGATAATTTACTTAAAGGAATAGTTGGTTGGTGTTGGTGCTGCTCCTGTGCTGTGTGTGATTCCATCACTTGGTAGCTTCATAACACAACACATGTGACAAAGATGTAAGATTCTTGTACAATGAGGACAATTTCAGTTGTATCTCCTTTTTACAGGATATGGAGGAGAAAAAAGTAAATATGTGGATATTTATTATTAGATATGTCTGTGTTATTATAACGGGAATTGGCTAGCAAAATGGAAAAAGTCAGTTTTCATTGCACTCTCATTTATCAATGGAGAGGCTATTGAGCTGTTTTTGAAAGGCAAACATAATTTTGCCCGTGGCTTGTCATTTAGCAGACCCTCTGTTGTTGTTTTTTTTTTTCCTTTTTACAATCAAGGGCGTGTTTTTACACAACACTGACTTTCTTGCTCTTATTTACTTGTTCCTCCTACTGTATCTCCTAACCCAGGAGGCTGCTGGTATTACTGCCATGGTTTATTATGCAGCTGTCCAGGAAAAAAGCAGGGCTGTACATTTTCACGCAGCCCTCTCCACAAGCTTCAGTTGCATTTATTGATGACATTTTAATGGCATTTGGAGAAAGTGTAAATTCATGCTCTTTCATGGTTGAGCAGATGGCATCTAGAGATAATAAAGCATGGATTAAAGGATCCCATTGAAGATCCACTTATCGCACCTTCTCTCCTGCACACACGCACGCACACACACACACACACACACACACACACACACACACACACACACACAAAAATTCCTCTCTCATTATTTCTACTGCTTCTTCTTCCTACAGATGTATCCCGAGCTCCAAATTACAAACGTGGTGGAAGCTAACCAGCCAATTCGTATTGAGAACTGGTGCAAGAAGGAGAAGAAGGTGTGCAAAGGCCACGCCCACATTGTGGTGCCTTACAAATGCTTAGGTAAGCTTGAGCACTAATGAGTATTTCAAGGACTGGGATAAACCATATAGTTGACTGTAAATGGGCCTTCATACCAGGTGTTCCCCACTGCCTCCCTTCTCTCTCATCTATATTAGCGCTTTGTTCAATATAGAGAAAGAAGAGATTATGATACATCGTAGCCATAGGCAGAGGTGACATGGAGCAATATTGGAGTCTGATTCAGTTGACTAATCTAGGCCTTGAGCTGCAGATTGAGCAGATCCAGGCTGGATGGGAGCTAATGTCTCTCAGAACGGATAGCTGAGGGGAGAAAAGCTATTATTGCTGGGGAGGCTTGTTGAGCAATAAAACACAATCTTATTTCCCCCCTCAGACAGTGGCCATAAACTCACACAGACACACAGGGTCAGTGAGAGGGAGGTCTGTGAGGAAGCCTGCTTTATTACTCCCCATTTCTCCATTCGCCTGCACCGTCATACTCACCCCTCTCCCTCTTCTGCAGCATCGCTGTAATCAGCAGTGGCAACATGGCTATATTCTGGTTTATTAAATGTCAGATATAGCCTCACACTTTGCAGGCCACATGTCTCTGTACCTGCTGACTTACCGAAAACACAGAACTCTCCTGCTGCCTCTGAGGATTGCACGAACAGAGAAATAGAGTTCTGAGACAAGGCTTCTCCCTGTACTTGCCCAGCTATGTCAGGAAGGAAAAAACATCCAGCTCTATGCTGCAAATATTTCCCAGCACCCTTCCTCTGTCCAAAAGCCTCTTGCTGATTGAGTTGTGCCGCTTTCTGAGATGAAAAAGCCATTAGCAGTTGCACTGGACTGTGAAATGGGCTACCATTCAAGAGCATTTTTGGCAAACGCAGAGTGGAGGCTTTTGGGAAATTCATGGGACGGCAAACACCACAACTGGAGTGGCCCCTCGGTGGCTGAGACGAGAATACAGATGAGATGCGTTCATGGGCAGAATCAGTCTCCAAATATCCCCTTAGTTTGCTCTCATCTTACATCACACCACACCTGATAGCCTCTGTCCTCCCATCGCCACAGCGGCCGTCTGCTGCATTAATCAACAACCCAAGACCTCTCATTATGATTCAGCAACAGTGCCACGGCTGCCATTTGATTAAAACAATCCCATTACCTCTTCTGGAGTAATTAAATAGCTTGATTGCTTGTTTTTGCACATTTTTGTCATCATTGTTAAAGGTCTGCGCACTCATGCCCCATCAAATTACAAAGGCCTTCTCTGTTGCTCTGCTGGGTTGCAAATGAGGACCCTGAATAGAGGGAACAGAGACAGATGGAGGAGGAGAGATAAACATAAGGTGCTGGCGAGAAGGATGCTATTGAGAGGGCTTCTGCTTAATTATGTAATGGAGCATGTTAGGGGCTTAATTGGAGGGCTCTGATCATATGCTACAAGTCACAGCACGCCTCGGCCACCTTACCACGCCTCACCTCGCCAGTCCATGATTTGTCATGCCTCTCTATCATATCAAGTGCAATGATGAGAACTGCTGGCGTTTGATTGTTCATTATTTGTGATTTTCACGTAGTGTTCCAGTGAAACGGACATCAGAGGTGCTGCCTTATACTCATCAGTATACGTTTATTACAGCAGAATCAAAAAGAAAAAGGAAACAGACCAAAGGGAGGTGGACTAAAGCTTGAAGGATATGATTAAAAGGTCCAGACCAGCACCCTTGTCAAGTTAATAGGTTTATATGAATAATGCAAGGACTAAGGAAGCAGCTCAGTATAAAAAGAGCAAGACTAGGCTATGCTGTATCCTATCTCTCCATGTATAGGCTCAGACACAGAGCCACAATCCCTCCATGTTTACTGTCCCCAAACAATGGCTCAGCAAATGAATGTGATTTTTGTTCCATGGCACTCTAATCCCTGCAGCATGATGTCTTTGTCAAACAGCAGAGGATTATTTAAGAGACTTTTTTATTATTATTATTATGCCTGGAATGGTGAGAACAGTCAGTGACTAATGTGTGACTGGAGTGTTGGTCGGTGTGCACGACAGACTGCCTCTAACACAGTGTTTAAATTATGAGAATAAAGTTTTGCTGGAACAACCGCGACAGCAGCCACCTCAGTCAAAAAGAGCATGTGAGCAAAGAAAGTATTTTCTGGATAAACACAGGATTCATTGGGAACAAAAAGTCAAGATATGTATTTCATTTCTATTGTTTTGCATGTGGAACTAGCTATGAGCAGTGCACCTCAATAATTACATTTATTTCAGACTCATTCTTAGTTCCAACCTTGACCTTTGACCTACTTTTTATCTTGTAGGTTTTTTACGATGGCAAAGTGTTTCAAAGCCGATAAGTGGGATCTAATAAGTAATGTTTACAGACTTGACACATACTAACCCTTCCTGTTGACTAAGCCTGTTGATTTAACAAAGGGTAGGGTGCACAATGACAACTTGCTGATATCATCGGAGGGGCTGTGTCTTGTGATTGTGAATAAGATGATAATGGATGGAAATGGAAGTGAGGTGGACTTTGAAACACAGTCCTGTGGACAGAAGTATGACTACATTCCTTCACAACTACATAATTACGATTATGTGACAGTATCACAAGTATAACCCATGTGAAAGGTTAGTTAAAGTTAAGTTTTAGGTAAGTGACTTAATCTTAGAAAGAAAGTTATTTTTCATTTCATTTTTCATTCAACTCCGAAATTCATGCCATTATGTAACGTCAGCCTCCCGCTACCTCCTGGTTTCAGTCAGGTCTTCACCATGTAATCCTTTCATGGTGGCGGATCAGATTTCTTCCACTTTGAAGGCACAATCTGTGATGCAAATGTAAATAACAGGCTACCCACATTGCCAAAAATCAAAGCACAAGACTGAAAACTGATAAGAACAAACACTAGACAACGGCTACACCTAAGGTATTAACATTTTAATCCTTTTGAAAAAATTAAAATACGTCTTAAATGTTTGTCATCGAATCAAAAATGCAATATTTTGGATGATTATGATCTGAGATACACATCAGGCTGATTTTCCATGCGTAACTCAAACTGTTCACTCATGCATGTTAATATATCTCTTGATTAAGTGGTCCAGTATATTTTACATTGAATCATCAAGTGCACTAAATGTGTTATTAGCATTTTTAGATCTCATACTGATAACACAAAATGTGATTACAGCAGACTTCCTTTGGAAAGTCCTTGAAACACAATGGCCATGTTGTCGACCAGCAGTTCAGGGTTGGTGCTTAATTGAATTCACCACCTCCCTCTACTGGAGGTATCGTTGGTGCATTGAGTGTGCTGTTACCTTCACACTCCTCAGACCCCTGTAGTGCAGCCAGCCTGGGGACCGGAGAGTGTTAGCGTTGGTGTCTGATAGACACAGAAGGTTAAAGGAAAGGTGGAAGAATAGAGTAGGTGGAGAGGAGGTCAGAGAAAAAGTGGAGTATGTGCTCTCATACACACACTTGCACAGCTTCACACACACTCAGAAACACACAGAGCAGGAGTGCTTGCAAGAGCACAGCTGCTCTCCAAACACCACCATCCATCACCCACTGCAGTGTGACTGTATACGGCGTCTGCTTCAAACCCACTCCACCTCACAACCAAAGTAACCTGTGAGTGTGAGAGAATGAGACAGAGAGATAGAGAGATGAGATGAAGAGAGAACGTGTGAGTGAATGAGTCATGATGCTTTTCCCTTCATAAAACATATACTTATGCTTAAGTACAGTAGAAGCATTATCAGCAACTTTCACTAAAATATCAAAGTAAAAGCAGACATTATCCAGAATGGCCACTGTCAGAGTTATTTAATGTTTCTATTGCATTGGACTGTTTTTCATATACTGGTAGCTTGGACAGCCTATAACAATGCATCACGTTTTATAAGATGATCATATCTCAAACAAATGTAAATTATAGCTGTAAAATAAATAGAAAAAAAATAACCTTAAAATCTAGTAAATTTAGATTAGTAGAACAATAATGTTGTTAATTAAGAATTTAGTCTTTAAAATGAACAGAAAAACAACAATTTTGAATTTTCACCACAATAATGAAGTGATTATCAGAATTTGTGTTAACCAACAAATTGATTTAATAAATATAAATAACATGAATTAAAATGACAACATGGAAACTGTATCTAGTGCAGTATGTGAGCAAATGTACAAATTTGCTCTCCATCAGTGGTGGGCAAAAAGCAGAGAGGCAGTAGAATGAGGGTATAGAGGGTTAAGGGGGGGTTATGTGTGTGGGGGTGTCACTGTACCTCCTGGGCGGAGATGAGAAGCAGCTGCTGAGTCCTCTGCTATTTCCAGCTCTCTCCTCTTCCTACCCTACCCTCTCATTTTCCAAAACACTGCTTTTTCACCCTCTGCCGGCCTGCCTTGCTTGGCTCATATAAAGCGCTCCAGCAGCTCTGCCTCAGGCCGAGGTCACCGCAAACCGCTAAATGAGCAGTTATAGGACAGCTCCCAGTCCTTGTCGTGAAACCTCTAGACCCTCATTTGTGCATTTTCAATCCACCCACTCTTCAGCCATGTTGATCTCAGCCTGGACTTTGCCCTAAACCTTCCATTCTTTCCACCCCTCTCACTTCCTTTCTCTCTTTCCGGCTGGCTTTCCATCTGTTTCTGATGGCAGTGTTTCTACCTGAGCGCCTCGTCACACTGCCAGCTCACCAGCAGTCACTGTCCTTTTTAATCTTTCTTATGACCCCTGCACCATATGCTTACGCGCACAATGTTTTCCACCTGAAATCGTTTGTAGGAATTCACAAGATGCCTTTCAGGTCTTTTATTTCTCCCGACCCACCTTCTGTCAGCTCGTTCAATGAATAAAACATGTTCAAATTGAATTTATCGTGCCAATGATATCATTGACTGGCAGGAAGAGTCTAGGCCCCCTTAAAAGAGTCACAGCATGAAACCTGATTTTCTCCACTGCCATTTTGATTGCAGATTGACAGATGTGGCTACAGAGAAGGGATGAATCCCTTACAGATTCAGGTGCATGGACAGATGTTCACATGTCAAATGCCCTTCCTGTTATATCACTGTAATGAAATTACAGTGAATTGTAAAGGACCAGGCAGCTATGAATTATTGAATCATGGCCTTTTTTTCATTCCTCTCATCTGCTATTCCTTTTTTAGTCCCAGTAGGCGATTCATTGTTAACAGACCCTGGCAGTGTTGTAGACAAGTGATCAGTCAGAGGAGTGATTCATTTATTCAATTATCATTTTTATTTTTTTTTTTGGATAAATTGGTGATGTGACTAACAGGCACATTGGTCCATGTGATTTGCTGTTACAGTGGGCGAGTTCGTGAGTGACGTGCTTCTGGTTCCAGAGAAGTGCAAGTTCTTCCACAAGGAGCGTATGGACATGTGCGTCAGCCATCAGCAGTGGCACGGTGTGGCCAAAGAGGTAAGAAAGGAATTACTTCATAGGAAACAATGGGAGGCTTTATCTTTGTAATAGCTCAGAGCAATGAAAAAGAGCTGTGGGAAGTCCTAAGCATCATGTTTACTTTTAGTCATTAAAATAACCCAAATTCTGAGTCTCCTTGTCATATAGTCACACTTCTACATTCCAATCTTTCCTCCCTAATATCCTTCCACCTGTCTCTGAGGCCTTCTGATCACAGGCTGACTGGGAGCACTCACATTTCAGCTCCTAATCAGATTAGTGTTGTGGCTGTAATGCAACTAATCCACCCTGGGCAGCTCCAGAGCTGGCCCTTGGGGGCCTCTCCTGACCATGACAGTAAGAGCAGCAGCTCACTGAGCCTGCTGTCAAGCTTCTGTTTGTGTCACTCCCTGGCTCTTATTCTCCCCCGACATGTGTTACAAATGCATCTGCAGCCAGAGCTAGTGTGACATCCAGAGGCACAAACGACCCACTGTTGATCTGCAGTTGATAGTGAATTTGTTACGACCAAGCTGTGATAAATCTTACCAGCGAGGGGAAGAAAAGTGATTTAAAAACAATATCCCTCCCTTAGAAACTGCCACTGAGATGTTCTTAGGCAGGGCAGCTAATCCTCAACTGCTCCAGTGGAGTTGCTCAGCAGCCATCAGTTAAACTGAAGTTGTACTCAGCACCTCCGAGCTGCTATGTGAAGCACAGCATTGTTGAAAAATAGCACATCAGTTACAGCACTACATGAGTTTTTGGAAGTGTGGCCCATTAATCATTGTATTGCGTATGGTAACTAGCTGTGGAATCAGTATGTGTGTTTTCTGTAGGTGGACAGATCTGTTACCAGGTCGGGTAACAGCAAAGGAGCAGCACTATACCAGGAGTCATAAAGTAAAAACTGGTTACATGTCAGAGGGTATATAGCTAGTATACAGCAGCCATGACTGCTACAATAAATGAGAAAGTAAAAACCTTGTGTACATTGTGAGCAACATTTAAAAATTACAACAAACAAACACTGAATTACAAACAGGGATTTGATCTGATTTAACATCTTGCAAGACCCCTTTGATAGTGGTGCTCACCTAAGGCTGGCTGTGTACATACTGCACTGGTTTTTTTAGGCTCGAAAGCAACATTTCACCTAAAGGTCCACGTTCAATGTCAGTTGCTGCTGTGTGCATCAGCTGACCATGTTTTAATCTATTTAGATAGTCATTCATTTTGTTCATTTTTAGATGATCTGAGAAATTGCATGTTTATTTTGAATAATGGATTTAAGAGATAATAAATTTTAAAGTTCTTATTAAAAGATAAAAACTTTTTAAAATTAAAAAACTGAGGTCAATGTAGGTCAATTAAAAAGTTTTGTGTGTTTAAATAGCTTAGAGACGTGACCTATCCTGATCTGATCCGACCTGACTTGTAGTGTGACATGATATAAAGTGACATGACATAAGAAATCATGGCATAATGTATTAGGTAATAACCTATTTGAACATCACGTAACATAGTGTAATGACATGACATGGCAACAGACACAGCATGATATAACGACATAACATGGCCTAACTTGTCATGACATCTCATATCATATGTGATGACACAAGATGACATGACATGGTAGACAGGCATACTATGACAAAGCATAACACAACGGCATAACATAATGTAAAGCGATGACATACACTACCACAGTAGGACAAAACAACTGACAGCTTTTTGTTATTGTCAAAGATTTATATTCTGACTTATTGAGTTGTTGAGAGGGTGAGACAAACACAGAGAGAGAAAAGAAGAGAGAAAAACCAGAGAAACCAGCACAGCTTCATCATTCTGGAGCCTGTGCCGTGTCCAGGAGATTTCATCACTCGCTCTCTTCCTCTGCCCTGTCAGGCCTGTGCCAAGAGCTCCATGGTGCTGCATAGCTATGGCATGCTGCTGCCCTGTGGCATTGACAAGTTCCACGGCACAGAGTATGTGTGCTGCCCCTCTTCTCGCACCGGGGAGTCTGCACCACCTTCCCTGCCCTCACAGGAGGATGATGAAGAGGAGGAGATAGAGGATGAGGAGATTGACGAGGCTGACCTGGATGAGGAGGATGCTGTGGAGGACAGGTGAGTAGTTGTGAAAGGAGGGGGGCGGCAAGGTCTGTGACTGTGTGTGGTTGTGTTCATCATCATGGCAAGCGTAATATCCGCTCTCTTGTGAAGGGCAGGTATTACCGGCCATCTGGATGAATTAAAGTGTTGTGACATTGACCTATGGCAGCTGCTCTGCCTTGTTTGATAAATCCCCCCCCCCCCCCCCCCACCTCACCTCCTGGCTTCCACCACTTCACTCAATCATCTCCACCTCCTCCCCTCCTCAGTGAAACACCAGCTGACGAGCAGCCCACACAAAAGCAGGAGCCAGTCGACGAGGATGAAGATGAGGAGGAGGAAGATGAGGAGGAGTACCATTATGTCTATGAGGATGAGGAATCAGATAAGGAGGATGAGGATGAGAAGAAAGAGGGCAGCAAAATGTCAGAGAGTCAAGATGAAGACAAGACTCTGCAGGAAGTGAAAGGTTTGTAATGACTTGTTACAGATTATAATGTACATTCCTCCCTTTTACCCCCTCTATCTATCTATCTATCTATCTATCTATCTATCTATCTATCTATCTATCTATCTATCTATCTATCTATCTATCTATCTATCTATCTATCTATCTATCCCTCTCTCTCTCTATCTCTCTTCTTTATTGGCACATCACCTACGACTTAAGTATAGTCAGATGTTTTCAACTTTTAAACTATAGTCTGTCATACTTAAATCTCAGCATTTACCCTTTTCTTTATCTCACCACAGACTCTGTGATCTATTGTTCTGCATTATCAAAGCCCAAAGGCAAATCATCTTGCCTAATTTGTAGCCAAGCTGTTGCTAAATCCTGGAAATTACGTACAAAAAGTGGTCGTTCCTATTTTTTTATTGTTTACTTTGATCATGTTTTTAGATGTAGCAGCTGGTAGTTTTCTGATTGATTGTAATTGAGACTAGAATTAAGTGCTGCCCCTAGTGGCCGGATGATCTAACAAGCTGTCCCCTGACAGCGGTGTGCACCCTGGAGGCTGAGACTGGCCCCTGTCGTGCATCCATGCCCCGCTGGCACTTCGACATGAGCCAAGGAAAGTGTGTGCGGTTCATTTACGGGGGCTGTGCCGGCAACCGCAACAATTTCGACTCAGAGGAGTACTGCATGGCTGTGTGCAAGCGCCTGAGTAAGTCTCACGTGATGGAGGCCGGTCTGACAACACCCCTTTCTCTTTCTCTGTTTGTCTTTGCTGCAGACTCTCTGCTGGAAACACTGTAGGATAATATAGGGTCTTGTAAACAGAACACATGTTCTGCTATCACCATCTCTCACACATCGTAACACTACAGCCGTTGTTACCATGTCACCTCCACCACAACAATCAAAACAAATCGGTTCATTTAACATCACGCTCCTCTGTCTTGTCATTCCACTGAAATATATATGGTCTGCTGCTGTGATTATTAGTTGGCAGAAAATAGATGTCAGGAAATACTGAAAACAAACTTCAGTTTCCTATAGTTGGCTTGTTTTGTCAGGGTTCACAGTTCACAATCCAAAGATATTTAATTTACAATGATTCAAAACAAAGAAATGTACCAAATGTCCCAGAAGCTGGAAGCAGATTTTGTTTGGGATTTTTGCTTGATCAATATCATGATAACATAAACAACAGATCGAAATTGTAACTGATTCATTTTCTGTCATTAGTTAATCAATTAATACATTGAGCACTGTACCACTGGGCAAAATGTCCCTTAGCATAACTAAGTGAAAATGATTTTTTTTTTCATGTTAACCATCAGATCAGAGAAATAGAGCTTATATTTGGTATTATTTACAATAAAAGATTGGTCACTTGAACCCACAGAGAGTATTTGAAATAGCAACTTCATTTCAGAACTATGAGGTAACTTTTTTCAGCATCAAACCAAAATCTATCATTCGCACAAAAATGGAAAGCTGACTTTAAATACTTACTCAAATCCTTCATTTTTTTACTTCGTTCTTCCGATTTTGTCAATTTGAGATATTTCTCCTGGTAAATTTCTTGTCTAGCTCCATGTGTTTAGACAACATCAAACTTTTTTCTTTTATTAAAGGGAATCAATACTTTAATCAAAGTGAGTTATCAAAACAGTATTGTTTTGTTCTTGGTACCAAAACTCAGGTATCATATCAGCACTAGTATAAAAAAAATCAAAAGTTTTACTGCAGGTGTTCCATATCACTTTTAACTGTGATTCACAAGAAAAAATGAAAGTAAAGTAATCCAAAAATATTGAATCTAAAAAAAGACTATTAGTTTCACGTCACTTATTTTCTTTTGTTCACTACTATGCTAAGTTCAAACACACTTTATAGAGTTTGTTGTCTAATTGGTTTGCCTGTCTGTGTTCACTCCTGCCATTTGTTGTTGTTTCTGCCGTCTGCCTGTCAGCAACATGTCCATCTGTCTGCTCACACAACCCTGCCACTATTTCTGCTCAAACCTCACCAGCACATGTCAGCAAGCACCTTTTTTCATCAGTTCAAACACAGTTCATGGCCATAACCAATTAGATTTTTTTTTTTTTTGCATTTCAAAAATAAAGTGATTTTCGGGGCTGAATCAGTAAAGTTTAGAGGATAAAATATGTGTTCGACCATTAATCCGTGCATCATGTCTTTGATGATGCGGCGAAACGATGAGGTCTCTTCCTGTTTGCAAGCCTGGAGCATTATTGTTTTTGCGAGTTGCAGTGATGCAGGGAGTGAGTCCTGCGTGACTATGCAGCAAGGAGCCCAGAACACAGCCCTCTGGCCTCACCCCAGATGACCCAGCCGTCAAACACGGAGATATTTCCATTAGTGTTGGAGACGCGACCTGTCAGCAGAAAGCCGATGGGATGATGAAAGGAATTCAAAAGGAAAGACTGTCAGATTCCCTTAAATTTATCAGAGTTACTAAGGGTGGAGGAACGCCAGTGAGAGAAGTGCTTCCATGAGGATTTTTGTCCAACTTCAATCTGCATTCTACTTTCAACTCTTGCTCTCTTTCTGTGCCCAGTCGTCTTACTAGCCTTGTCGTTCTGCCTACCTGTGCCTGGCTGGATCAGCCAGTCTGTCTGTTTGTTTCTGTTTATGTCTGTCTGCCCAGTTGTCAGTTTGCAGTTCTGTCCGCTCACCATCTGCATTTATGAATTTGCAGTCGTGCCACCGACTCCTCAGCCCACCGATGATGTGGACATCTACTTTGAGACCCCGGCTGATGACAAGGAGCACAGTCGTTTCCAGAGGGCCAAGGAGCAGCTGGAGATCAGGCACCGCAACCGCATGGAGAGGGTGAGTTACCAGGTGGAAACGGGACACACACTCATTAAAGAGGCAATAAGTAAGACTTTTAATGCTCTACCTGCAATATGACCATAAAACATTATTTTTGGTGTTGGTGAATACCAGTAAATTAAAGAACCAACAGATTATAAAAATCTACAGTAAATATTAAATGGCCCTATAAAGCTATTAAAAAAAAAAACAACAATGTACTTACTTGCCTAGTGATAAAAATTGTTCTTAGAAAAGGAACATTTACTCATACTACTTCATAGAGGTAAAAGCTTCCCTCATTGAGAAGAAACCATTGATTATTTTGAAAGAACTTTTAAAAGAAAACTGGAATAATTTTATTTTATCTATTTTATCTATTTATTTAGAACTCAAATAAAAAAGGATGCGGCTGAGAGATGTCAAGGCCAGAAAATGTGCAGCTTGACTAGCTGGCTAAGTTTGCAAGTATTCTTAAAATTTGAAAATGTTAATAGGAGCAGGGTCTTGCCTTTGTGCAGTGGCAGGCTTTGTTTTCCCTCATAAGCTATTACCAAAATAACTTTTAGTAACTGTCTGACCCATAGACCACACTGTACTATATGTAAACAATACACTTCAGCTATTTCTGCAGTTAAACCTGTGAACCTCTTGTTCCAGTAACAGTTCATTGCATTTTGCTTCATTTGCTTCCCTCTCTGTGTCTCACTCACTTCAGGTAAGAAAGGAATGGGAAGAGGCTGATCGCCAGGCTAAGAACCTGCCCAAGGCTGAGAGGCAGACACTGATCCAGGTAAGACACTGATCTGTCCCCTTGGGAGCCCCCCCCCCTTTGTCCCTTTGTTTGGGTGAGATGTGATGGCTTACAGGCACAGGGTCCCTCACTCCCTGTGCCATTAAGGATCTTTTTTCCCTGGCTGCTCTATCTTTATCGCTCTAAGGCTAAATTAGGGCAGATTCTGAATGAGGAGACCTCTAAATGAGTCCCCAACTCCCCTGGCAAGCCTGAGAGGTGACAGAGTATGAGGGCAGCAGCTGAAGGAGTTCTGTTGTGTCATACTGTATAAGGTGCATATACATATTTATATCTATTTACCATTTTGTTTATAGCACTTCCAAGCCATGGTGGAGTCCCTGGAGGAGGAGGCAGCCAGTGAGAAGCAGCAGCTGGTGGAGACTCACCTTGCCCGGGTGGAGGCCATGCTGAATGACCGACGCCGTCTGGCCCTGGAGAACTACCTGGCTGCCCTGCAGGCCGACCCCCCCAGGGTAAACACCACACACCAGCCTCTGAGAGCATCTTTTATCCTCTCTTCACCTCTCTCCATCTGTGTATGGCATCTCTCCCCCCACTGATGTGCAAACACATTAACACACGCATACACAGAGGTTTGTCCGACCATGCTCAGCCTCACACTACTTATGGCCTGTGGCTAATCTCATATCCTGTCAAAAGACCCTCTGCCAACTTGCAATTCATCGCAAGGAGAATGGATTACTGCAGCTAGAAAAACACACACACCAAAATCCTCCATGAGCACAAAGTCAATCACATTTGAACTTTCAGCTATAATCCATGTGTGGTGTTTTCTTTTTTTAAATTCCTTTTATCTAATAGTGTTTTGATCCTTTTTCCAGCACAGTTTGGTACTCTGCTGCAAGGTGCTGGTCTTCTCTCTCACCGCCAGTGTTGGGCTTTTTTCTACAAAAAAAGAATAAATCATATATTTTTTATTTTGTACTCATGTCGACTGTAATAATGTTGCTTGACTTGTCCGCAGTAATTTGTAATCTGCTTCTGTTCTACCTCCAGAATCAGTAATGCTACATAGAGACGAAGAGGGAAAGAGAGTAATTTCATGTTACTTTTCATCTTTCGTAGCACAAAGCAGACTCATGTCTAATGACAGGTTCATAACTATCTGGATCTAGTCTTGTTGTTTTATCATCATCATTTTAACCAGAATCTGATGAAATATGAATTTTGTAAATAAAAACAATTGAATTGGATGAGAACAAGAAATGTGACTTTCAAAATCGCTGGGTTGGTAACTGTAAAATTATAAGAGAAAATAACTTGATGGATATCAGTTCAGGAAAGAAAATTACTGTCATGTCAGATATATCTGAGCGAGGCAGGAATATTGCATCATCCTAATCCATCTGAAAGCCAGTATTATGGTGAAATGGATATGAAGCTGTGTTTTACCACCCAATACAACAAAGCACCATTCTTCATACTGCTGTTTGTCCCCCCAGCCCCACCGCATCCTTCAAGCCCTGAGACGCTATGTCCGTGCCGAGAACAAGGACCGCCAGCACACCATCCGACACTACCAGCACGTTCTGGCCGTGGATCCCGAGAAGGCTGCCCAGATGAAGTCACAGGTCTGTGTTTTTTCCTGGTGATCTTGACTGATGGTCACCGGATTTTTCTATGGTTAAGAATGCCCACACAATGCTCACAAATTTACCAGAGCATAAGGTGATGTCTTCAGATAATTTGTTTTGTCTAGTCAACAGTCATTAATTTTAAACTGATGTAAAACAGCAAAAAGCATCAAGTCCACACATTTGAAAAGCTTTAACCAACAAGTATTTGGCATTTCTGTGAAGAATGACTCATCCTAGATTTACACAGTTAATCATTTATCAACTGTGTGGTCCTTCAGGTCTGTATCGTTTAGTTGGGTTAATTGGTACCTCCCTCCTGGGCTGGTTCTGACAATGAAGACGTACTGTATATGAGGCTGTGTCAGTAAATCTGAAACCTCATGCAGAGCTGCTCCAAGATCTCACACTTCTCCTATTCCTGCTCCGACAGGGGAGGGATAATGATGTCTCAGCCTCTCTGTCCTGTTTCTAAGTGTGTAGGAGGTAGAAAGAGTGTGTGTTTCTCTGAGCTAAAGCCCAGGAGGAGTGAGTAGGCTTGTCTGACGGAGGGAGGGCGGGTGTTTCATTCACTTAAGCCTCAGCCGAAGATTAACATTGCGCAGGTCTTGTGTAATGCTGGACTCTGAGCCACTGCACAGGGATTTGGCTGGAAGCTTCTCTGTTGTACTCGCCTGTGTGTGTGTGTGTGTGTGTGTGTGTGTGTGTGTGTGTGTGTGTGTGTGTGTGTGTGTGTGTGTGTGTGTGTGTGTGTCAGTGCCCTTCGACACCATTTATAGTTATTCTCCACCATTACAGATAACACAGCAGATGGATAAAACAACATAGTGAGGAGGGGAAAAAAAGAAACAAGACCGGAGGGCTGCTATTTAGATGAATGGTGGGATCTGGGAGGTGGTGAGCCTCTGTGCTCAGCCATGAGAAGCCAATTTGTATTGTTATGTTCTCACAGTATTCATTTGTCAAGCCTAGTCCCTGTTTATTTCTCCATTCGACCAATCCTGCAGCAGTTTCCACTCTGCAGTTTCAATTTTTGTAACTTGTTGTTTGTGGATTTAATATGAGACTGAGATTATTATAAAACAATCCTTTGTAAATCGCAGGGTTGAGGTGCTTTATATAACTGTGTTATGTGACTTTCCGGGATCACTTTATAAAAGCCTCACCTTTCCAGCTTAGTTCAGGCTGTTTGATGCATCAATATTACAATTCCAACACTGGGACATGTCATTTTTATTATAAGGATTGTTTGACAAACATGCACGGGAAGATTCCACACTGGCTGCAGTGTGTCTTTAATGGGAAAGGTGCATTATTGCCATCTGTTGCTGGCTCTGCTGCACTGCAGCCATGTGTTGGAAGATTAAAACAGTCAATCATCATAGTGGGAAATAAACACCAGTTACCTGCCAAGAGCTGGTCAGCTTTGTCAGAGGCTGGTAGGTATTCATATTCTGCCAACCACTTTGGCTGCAATGTAGAATGTGGAAAATGTGGAAATATTTCTCCCCACCAAACATCATAATGCTGGTAAAAAACAAAAAAAAACATGGAAGTGACTGGAGAATTTTTATAATACACAAAGTTTTTTATCTGTTCAATTAAAAGAGTTTGTTTTTGTAGTGATCAGTGGCACTGACAGTCTGTAGATCCTGTCAAGTCACTTCAGAGCTTCAAGACTGATTTGACTATTACGTGCGGCAACTTGTTTTATGTCTGCAAGCTGGATGACTGTGAGCAAGTTGAATGAAAATATGCTATATCAGTGACAGTTCTCTTCATATTTGGGAACATGAACAACTCCATTTGTTAAGTACATTTATATTCTGCAGAAAGATATTTAGTTCATTTGTATTATATAGTCATTCATTAAAAATGTCTGTTCCTTGTTTGTATCAATTAGTTTGTAGTTGTGTCTATCTGGCACAACTCAAACAAAACCAGTTCCTTATCTGTTCTTCAATGTCATTGTTGTCGTCTTCTTCGCGTTTCTTCTTTATTACCTTTGTTGTTTTCTTTCTGGTGGGACTGATGCCTCTCCCCCTGCTAACACCTATTTCTAAGGATGAATTGTAATCTTCTCATGTGCATTATCACTTTGCACCGCCGTGTTCTTCCTGCATAACACAACCTCCTGTGTGCAATCCTCCAAAGACCAGACTGTAATCTGCGATGCCATTAGGTGTCAAAACTTGTAACCTCACCACTGACAATAAACTCAGCAGTGAGTTATGTGGGGATTTTCTGGGATGAGGGTGTATTTTCTGAGCCATTCGTATGATCTCATACTTGAATACTATCAGGATGAACATGTGACACTAATAGTTGGCAATTCAGTCTTTAATTTGTTGTCTCTGGATTAGCATTGAAATTATTATTCAATTACTGCATTTGTCTTATGGCATAAAATGATTTAACAACAATTTGATTGGATAAATGAATGAATCATCAATTTAAGGAATTTAAAAAAAAAAAAAAACACTCAATATACAATATAAGGATTTCCGCCCTGTCTTCATTTTATATCAGTATAAATCAAATCCCAGTGTTTTTAACTGTTGCTGTGACAAAATAAGCAATTAAAGGACAAAACATTGGGATTGTTTGGTGTTTTATTGACTAAATTTAACTAAAAGCTTGATTTAAAGAATTACAATAATTATTAGCTTGTAAATGTTGACATTATCCATCCATTTTGGTTGCAAGAAACCTTGTTTACCGGCTTTGTTTTTTTTGTTTTTTGTTTTTTCCTATGACAGGTGATGACCCACCTACGTGTGATCGAGGAGAGGATGAACCAGAGTCTATCTTTGCTCTACAAAGTACCTTATGTGGCAGAGGAGATTCAGGATGAAATTGGTGAGTCGTGTTCAGTCTAAAGCCCCCCGGGCACCTCAGAGGAGGGACGGTATGCTTTAATAAGAGTGGAGTGAAATGAAAACAGCGATGGAATTTGCACATGTGCCAGACAGATAAAGTAAATACATCACATTTCCTGTGGCCTTCAGTGATATTTTCTCTTATATTTTCTATTTGTGCAAAGGGGAAAGCAAACATATGAGGAGACTAGTAGACCAATTATCAGAGAGAGAGAGAGAAATGTCTTTTTCTCAGTATGAATTTGTCAAGGGGAACTTAATACAGTTACTACTCTCTTCTTAAGGGTCTCACCAGCTCTCATTTTCACAATTAGATTTAAAGATGGGATCTGTATCTGAGATATATTCATCTCCAGTGGCACAATTGAACACAGGAACTGTCCGGCACAGTTTTAATATTGTCTTTTATTTTCTTTGGTTCATTAAAGGAACCATAGCACGGTGTTGCAGCAGAGAAGTAGGAGCGGGTTCAGTGGCAGAACTGGGTCACGGCTCTCACCCTGCAGCATCCTGTTGGGAGATGTGCAGATTTACATGGAAAATAGCTCTCAGAAAAATACTAATTGGTAGTTAGCAGAAATGGGAACGAGTGTCTCTTGCAGCAGCAGCTCTCTGACTGTTGAAAAAAGAATGTTAACAATAATTGGTGAAACTCTCATTTTGCACATTGCTGCCTTGTCTCAAGTTGACAGGTGTTAGCATTTGCCAGCCTGCCTCTTACTCTTTTGCCATTGTTATTTGCCTTTTCCACAGACGAACTACTCCAGGAGCAGAAAGCCGACATGGACCAGTTCCTTTCCTCTATCTCTGAGTCACAGCCAGATGTTACCGTGTCATCAGAGGAGAGTGTGGAAGTCCCTGTGTCTGAGGGCAAACCCTACCGGCCCTTCCAGGTCACATCCCTGGGGTCCCGTTCAGAGCCTGAGGGTGAGCAGCTCCAGCCTCGGACACAGTCACACAAGCAGCATCATGAGAAGCACTGTGGCTGTGTAAAGAGCAATAAGCCATACACACAAGTCTTTCTAAAGGACATTGGTGACAAAACATGCCAGAACTCTTGCACAGTGAGGAAGACTAGGTTTACAATGTGTTTTATGCCAGTGAAAATGTGCTGTGGAGCCACTGGTTTGGACTTATCTGTGCCTGCACAGTTCCCTGTGGCCTACCCTTCAACACGGCGCTAGTGAAGTTCAGATAAATGCACAAAGCCTCAGGCTTTGTTGCTCAGTCGGAGCCAAAAGCTTAGGGGGGAAAATGAGCAGTTATGGTTCTTGTCTTTGTTGCATTTGTGCCAAACAAAAGATTGAATTCTCAAACAGAGAAAAAAGTGATGGATGGAACATTTCCAGCGTGAATGAGGAAAAATTACAAGTAAAACCCCAAGGAACATTTAATATACATGCCAACACCCCAGAGGGCTCAGATAGAGCTAGCCAGTTTTGAAATGGCTCCCTTTTTGAGTTTGGTTATCTCTCAAATTTATTTTCGGACTCTTCCCTGCTGGACTCTTTTCCTAATCAATTAACACATCTTGATAATCCTGCCTTTCTCTTCTCACCTAAGTTTTCTCTCTTCTTTCCTTCCCCTTTTCTGTTCTTCTTTTTTTCTGTTGCTCATTTCTAATGCCAAGGTGATCTATCAGACTCCCCACGTGCCTTCAAGAAAGGTTGGTGCCTCTGTTGCATCTTGTTTTTCTGCCTCCTCCCTTCCCTCATCATTCCCGTCTACTGTTTCGTCCCACTCTACTCCTTTTTCCTTTCCCTTTGGTGCAATTTAAGATCCTCTCTCTCTCCCAACATTTCTGTTTTATCAGAAGCCATCTGGTAGTTCATTTTATACTTTTTTTTGATGACTCACATGGGCAGCTTGGTTGGGTCTCGTATGCTTTTGATCATACTAGGATTATCACCTCACGTTGAATAGCAAAGTCACTGGCTTCTAAATCTTGTAGAGATAGATGACAGCCAGGTCCCCTCTCTTCAGTCGTGTGTTCGCTGTCATCCCGTCCTCAGTACATTTTGACAAAGCACCTTGCTTAATTATTCCCTCACCCACACACTTATTCCCCTCATCAGTCGCCCTCTGCCTAATAGGACCTGTGTGATTTACTGGCCCTGTCTGAGGCTCAGTGCTTCCGCTGCTGACCCATAGTCCAATTTAAATTGGCCCAATTTGTCCTACAGGACTTGAGACAGGGACGTGATAACGTCATCTGTTTTGTCTGATCTGGGCTCAACCCTGTGATCTTACTCAGTGAATAGAGAGAGAGAGACACCTTTTGTTGAATATAAATTATATTTTATATTTTTTAAAATATAATTTATATATATATATACACCTTACCTGGTGTTTTTGCCATAGAACTGTTTCTGTATTTGTTGTTGATTTTGCATTTTAACAGTCCAACCTGCAGTAGTGCTGCAGCTAAGGATTATTTCCTGTTTGATTAATCAGTCCATTATTTTCTCCATTAATCTAGAATCAAGGCATGGTGAAAAATGCCCATCAAGATTTTCCAGATTTTCCCATGTAAGCCCCACCCAACCCAAAATAAAATCTATTCATAAAGACAGAGAACAGAGAGAAAATCATCATGAAAATCAAAATCACATTTCTAACATTGTGACCCAGCAAATATTTGACACATTTGCTCGATAAACAACTTTTCAATTCATTTTCTGCCGGATGACTCGTCAATTAACGCATTACGTGTTTCAGCACTTTTTCAAAATCCATGCAGATGAGAGGTCATATTGTTCCCATAGAGGTCACTCCCATTGTGGCTGACTGCAACATTATGTGTACCCTGCCGTACCATCTGATAACCTGCCAGATTTTCTAACGTCACTCCAGCTAAGTGAGGCTTGTAAACACATCATTGTTCCTTGCTTAATCCTAAAGCAATTGTGCTAATCTCGGGCATTTGGCCCTGGCTGACTAGCAGCAACAGCAGACAATAAGCCTCTGCCAGACTCTGCTGTACATTGTTCAGATCCCTGCCCTCACTGCCACACTTGCTCTTTCTCCCTCTCTTGATTTATTCATGGCATATCTGGTGTGCGTGTATTAATAGATCCTATGCCTATTTCAAAACCGTCAGTCTAACATGCATATTTGACACTCTGGCCCAGTTTTTGGTTCAACCACTTACTGAAGCCCACAGGGTTTTTTCTGTTAAAATCTCAAGGGACTGTGAAGGATGTGTAGATGAGGAGCTGAAGCAATGCAGAGTTTTGACCATGAAATTGGATATAAGTGAGTGGTACAGAATGTCAGGATGGCTTATTGTTTAAAGGGGATCCATTTAATGAGTCAATACACGTGACTGGACGTTTACAGAGAAGCCTCAGCTATATGTAAAACACCACTTTGAGAGGGCCTTTGTGGAAGATGTAAGGTCAGTGTCGTGCTGGCCTCACACTGCTCACACTGTGCTCAATGGAAGAAAGGGCTTTGTTGTCACCAGTGCACTAAGGAGACTGAGGCAACAGTTGTCAGGAAAAGAGCTGGATATCTATGTGCAGCTGTCCACCATCAATACCACCGTAGCCCGTTTGTGTGTTGGTTTGTGCTGCTCTGCTGTTATTTACTGTTCCCCTTCGCCTCCTGCAGGCTCTGCCATGTCTGGTCTGGATGGGCTGATAGGTGCTGAGGAGAGAATCATCAACAGCAAACCCAAGATCAGCGACAATGTGGTAAGAGCTTCATTGTCAATTTGTCGTTATGTTTGTGCCTCAAAGCATTTTGTTTAACTTTCTAACTTGCTTAACGTGTGAACTGAGAGCAGCAGTGTAAAAGCAAAAACACAGGAGAAATTGTGTTACGAAAGATATGAAATTTTATTCCCGGGTTTAAATTCCCTATTCTACTGCAGATGACTGTCGTGACAGTTCAATTTCATTACCACAACCTCAGGCCAAGGCAGTTGGGCCGATGATTGAAATTAATGAGTGCATACAGCAGCGCTTTCACATAGCTCTCTTAAGTTCAGCTTTTAATGACTCATATTATTCTAGTAATTATGTTGTCATAGTTACAGCTATCTCACACTGGGCTATTTGCGTGTCTCTCTTTGGCCTCTGCCAACCGACCTTCATTCAGATCAACCCCACGCTTTGTTCTGCAGTCATCGCATGCTACTTTTCTTTTCAGACACACCATTCTTCCTTACGGATTTCCAAACGATGCTTGGCTGCTGAGTGTGTGCTGTGTTTTGCATGCTAATCCAACACCAGCAAAGCAATGCTGCATATTTGTGTGTATGTGTGTCTGTGAATATGAGTTATGCAAGTTTTTGAATGCATGTGTGTTTCTTCTCTTTTTTTTTTTTTCTTTTTTTTTTTCTGGGAAATGCTAGTTTTCTAGGACGGAGCAATCGGAGGTTAAAAATACCAAATTGTGGTGACGCCTTTAATTGCCTGTTGTGATTATTTCTTGTGAGAAACAGACTCTGGACTGCTCTGTCTCTGCAAACAGCAGATTTTGTTTCTGCCTCTTAAACACACCCACTTCCACTCACAGCGCTTCTTCTTCCTCAAATTAGAGCTCTCAATAATGAGTGGCTGACAGTCTGTTTAGAAAGACATGTTAACTGTGTGCCTATAAGAGAGTCTGTTGTTGATGCTTGCAAACCCCCCCTCTCTCCTTCCAGTTTGTACGAGACAGCTCCAAGTGTGTCATCACCCAAACACAGATAATCCTTACGGTTTACTTGGCTGCACATTTACACCCTCGTGCTCTCTGCCTGCTTTTCTCCAACCTCTACCTCTATCTATCTATCTATCTATCTATCTATCTCACACACACATACAGTCACACACACATTCAATCTCACACACATTGTGGTGAGTGTAACCTGGGCTCCCCTGTCTGTGTTGACAGGTGATTGATGAGTCTCTGGATGTTAAAGAAGTGGTTTACAGTGCAGAGAGAGTCAGCGTTATGCATGATGATGAGCTGGTGAGTATAGCGGCGCCCTCCACAGGGCTCTCTGGGGAACTGTAGTGATCAGTAGTGGGGAGAAGATGAAAGAAGGAGGGAGTGTGGGAGTGTGGAAAGAACCGGTTCTGTAGCTGATAACTGCAAAAATAAAATAAAATAAATATAAAAAAGACAGCATTGGAACATACCCCTAATCCCCTGTCTTGTTTTTTTTTTTTTAGTTTTATTTAGTTAGTTTTATTTTTTTTTAGTTTTGTTCAGGCTAATATGTTTTGGTTATTTCTGCATGGGCGCATGTTTGTTATGTGAATGTATCTGAACGTACACATTGAAAATCTCAGTTCATATGATGAATGTGAATCCACACAAACTGAGTGGTGCTCAGGTTATGTGTGAGAATGAGCAGTAAACAATGCCCTGGTGGCTACATGTCTACATATGATTAGTTTGTGTCATATGTACCAGATTACATTGTGAAGAGGAGCGTAGGTGACTGTGGTTGTGTGTGTATATACCGAATTGGCCAAGATATAACACAATCTTTCACACCCATTTCATGCATGTGTACACACTATTCACATGTCAACCATTTCTTCCAGATCCTCTGCCAAAAAAGGGATGTTGTTGATTTAAAGGTTAATTCTTGTATGTGTGAACTGGGTGCTACTGATCTTATCACTTTTATATGATTATTGATCACAATAACAATTCATACAGCACTTCGGCAGCAAAGGTTTCACAAAACAAGTTCAATCAAGTATTATACTGAGGGGAAGTACTACAACTTCCCCAAGAAAAATCACGTTGACAGAAATCATTGTGAATAGTTTGACTGAAAGTAAGCACAGACAGTTGTGCCTTCAAAACACTGATACTAGTAGCTATTAAAGTGAAGTTCACAGTATAGAAGATCATGTGCCAGATCAACTAGAGATCTGCTGGATTCATGTGCGAATGGGAACTTACTTAGATCAATGTGACATTTGCTCTCTATGTAGCTGGTGTGCATGTTAGAAAATTATCCCCAGATATTGTGTGCTTTATTTGAAATTGTCATATAACAGCAGTAATTCAAATGTATATTCAGCATAAAAAGCTTTATTTGATTGAGGTGAAAATTAATTGATGTGTATATGTTGCATACAGTTTCTTCATTGTGACAGCAAATCAGCATCTTGTGTCTCTTTATTGGTCAGCTATGTTTGCATGTATTACTGGTACTGTTCTTACTGTTACTCTCTCCGTCTTTCTCTGTCCCATCCTGCCTGCTAGGAGGCCTACCGTCCCCTGGGAGAGGATTTCAGCTTTGGAAGCAGTGCACTGATTGGCTTGCTGGTGATCGCAGTGGCCATAGCAACTGTGATTGTCATCAGTCTGGTGCTTTTGAGGAAGAGGCAATACGGCACCATCAGTCACGGCATCGTGGAGGTAGGCCTCATTATTTGCAGACTTGGGCAGAGGTTGCCTACCACGCACACACACACACGCACACACACACACACCAGTGCCCTCTGAGAACTGTTATCCATCTTATTCCAAGTGTCAGGTTTACATTAAATTATCATGTTTTATGTAAATGGAACATGGGTAAATGCAGGACAAATTAGATTATTGTCCTTGCAGCATTTGCATACAACACACCCTTGCCCTTGTTGAGGTCGGCTATTATAAAGGCCATGTGTCTGTCCCACAGGTTGACCCCATGCTGACACCAGAGGAGCGTCACCTCAGCAAGATGCAGAACCACGGCTATGAAAACCCCACCTACAAATACCTGGAGCAGATGCAGATCTAACCAGAGCTTAAAGGGGGTGCAATGGAGGATGGCAACCTAGGGGGAACATACTACTGACCAATAACACATGATGCTATTGTTACAATTATTTGCATACATCCAAACTCCATTTACTGGTTTGTTCAAAACAATCCTTAAATAATGCTACTACTTCTACTACTGCTACTATTGTACTATAGAGCTCTTTTTCATCATGTTTCTTTTGAAAAGGTGATGTATCTGCCATTTTTGCATTACAGAAAATGTGATTCTGCAGATTTCTCTGTAATTATCAATACAGCTGTCTCAGATCAAGATGTATAACATTTCTTCAGACATTTTCTTTATTTTTGAAAGTGAAAGGCAAATCAAGCAAACATTTTTGAGTGGCCATCATCAAACCGGCATACCAGACACTACGCCTCAGTTTCCCATCATGCATCAAGTGTCATCCAAGCAGTTTCTGATGGTTTTCTCAAAAAGAATTGGTGTTTTATTTTGTTCTTTTTCCTCTCAATAGATTGCTTGTATATGAAGGTTCTTTGTACCAATTAAAATGTATAGTGAAACAACAAATGAGAAAAAAAATGAAATCATGAATTATTTACTTTCTGTTCTTTGTTATGATAACAGACAAACTATACATATACAGTTTAAATATATATAAGAGTAGATGTTTTTATTCCACCTTTTTTTCCCCAGGGAAGAGGTTATGAGTTTGTTTAGGGTTCTTAGCTTGGCAGTAATGAGTTGTGTTTGCGGGCACTCTGTTGGAAAGAGTCGGGGAAGGTGAAAGTGTGCACAGGCCCCCAGCTCAAACACATCACACAGAACCTACTCTGAACCCTTACGAAGTGAATGTGATAATATATCCCCTCCTGCACACACAGACACAACCTGTTATTGATAGGGAAACAGTATAAATGGCTAGATTGAGTAATGCCTATTGACGTGTTACATAGTTGAATGTATTTTGGAAGCTTTTTTTCCATACTATGTATCTGACAGGCTCCCCTGCAGCTATGATTTTAGTGTTGTGTCACATTCATTGTGACTGTGAACGATGACATGCCACAAACTGACAAAGAAGTGTTTTTATGTTTTTTTTGGGGTGGGGGGTGGGGGGGTTTGTTTGTTCATTTTTTGTACAAATTAACTGAAGCAAAAAACAGTTGTCAGAAAAGTTAGTTTTTAAAACAAATTTGGGGATTGTGTACACACATTATTGGAGCAACTGTTAGCTCTGCTGTTCATAAAGCATAGAACAGTCTGATAGATAAAAACAGGGCCGGCCCAGAGGCACAAATGTAATAAACAGCTGCCTGGAGCCCATCTGAAGCCAGAGGAACCCCCCAATAAAGTGAAAATTTACACAATTTGTTGGATTAGGGGTGCTTTAGCCAATAAATGTTCTTGTTCTAAACCTGAGTGCACCAAATTTAAGCATTGTAATGTAATTTTGGGTGGTACTAAAGCTAATTGTTGGATTCAAAAGAAATCCTGGTTTTAGGATTTGGGTACCCAGAAAGGCTTGGGCCGGCCCTGGATCAAAGCCACCTGAAGACAACCTGGAGCTGGAGGGCTGTGCAGGCAGACAGAGACACACAGAAAGACAAGGCTTGGAGAGCTGGTTTCTGAAAAAAAGCAAACGTGTATATTTACAGGTAGAGAATGACACAAACAAGTAAACTGAATCCTAGAGTCCTCTTCTCTCTCTCTCTCTTTCTCTCTCTCTCTCTGTCTCTCTCTCTCTTTTAGTATTGTCTTTGTATGCCTGTATAGTTGATGTTGCAATCATGGCTTTTTTCCGGAGGATTACCTGTGGTGTGCATTGTTCTTATATGAAATGATATGATATATATTTTTAAGTTTGTTCTCTTGTTTTCTATTTTTTTCTCTTCCTGTGACAGTATCTCTGTATGTGACTGTCTCACTATGCACCCAAACAGCTTCAATCTTGTAACTGCCTGCTTGATTGTGGGAGGGGACTGGGAACTAATATAATATATGCATATTAGTGATTTTTAAAAAAAATGTTTGACACCAATGGAAACAGATTCATGGTTACAGGGGGGATACACATCAATAAACTCACAACTTCCAAATGGATGTGTTGTCTTTTCATGTATAGATAGATGTTTACTTCATATTTACCTTTGCTCTCACAGTTTGATAAAATTGGCATTAAATTCAAGGATTTATGGGGCCATTCAATTTTCATTATTAAATATTATGTCAGTTGTTATTTCTATTAAGCAAATAAATGTTCAGTACACAAAATCTCAGAAAAAAACACCAAAAAATACTGAGAAATATTATTAAAAGACTACAGTAAACAATAGATATTTGCATATTACAAGCTACAGCTTCTTTTGTAAGTTTCGATTAAAAAATATTATCCAATTGTCAAAATGAATTTTCTCTAATAATCTCTAATAGAGTTACTGTCTATTTCCCAGAGAGCAGCCGACTTCGCGTTATAGTCACATCCGTTTCACTGCTGTCACACAGACATGGCCCAGGACCGTCCGGGACCATTAGGGGCAGTGGGCGGGGAAAAAATGTCAACAGAGCCGGAGCAGATGTGGACTGAGCCTGTGGCTCGAGCTGGAGAACCGGTCTGGGGGACGGAGCTGGACCGAGCTGGGGGACCTGGCTGGGGGACGGAGCAGGTGGACGGCGCTGGACCGAACTGGGGGACCGGGCTGGGGGACGGAGCTGGACCGAGCCGCAGGACTGGGCTGGGGGACCGGGCTTGGGGACGGAGCAGGTGGACGGAGCTGGACCGAGCCGCAGGACTGGGCTGGGGGACCGGGCTGGGGGACGGAGCAGGTGGACGGAGCTGGACCGAGCCGCAGGACCGGGCTGGTGGACCGCAGATTCGTCATTTTCACCACCGCTGGTCCTACCTGTGCAGCGAGACTTTGAACCGAGACATCTCCACTTGACACCGGTATATCATTTGAACCATTGGCATGTTTTGTACGTGTGACAAAATAATACCACGTATATCTGTGAAACACTCCCTCCTCAGCTCAGTCGGTGTTTGTCGACGTCTACTTTTATTTCGCCGATGTCTTCAAAGTGTCGCCACACAGGTAGATCAGCGGTGGAGAAAATGACGAATCTGCGATCTCCGAGCACAGAAGGTGGAACATATCTGAAGGGCATTGTTACTGATTAAATAATTTTTGATTCATTGTTAATATGCACCCAAACAGCTTCAGTCTTGTAACTTCCTGCTTGATTGTGGGAGGGGACTGGGAACTAATATAATATATGCATATTAGTGATTTTTAAAAAGATGTTTGACACCAATGGAATCAGATTCATGGTTACAGGGGGATACACATCAATAAACTCACAACTTCCATATGGATGTGTTGTCTTTTCTTGTATGGATAGATGGGTACTTCATATTTAAATGGTCCTTTGCTCTCACAGTTTGAATTGGCATTAAATTCAAGGATTTATGGGGCCATTCTAGTTTCATTATTAAATATTATGTCAATTGTTATTTCTATTAAGCAAATAAATGTTCAGTACATGAAATCTCAGAATAAAACACCAAAAGATACTGAGAAATATTATTAAAAGACTACAGTAAACAATAGATATTTGCATATTACAAGCTACAACTTCTTTTGTAGCTAGCCTAATGGGCCCGGAGGGTCCTGGGGAAAAACTGTCAACAGAGTCGGAGCAGATGTGGACCGGGCTGGGGGATCAAGCTGGACCGGAATGGGGGACCGAGCTGGACCGGGATGGGGGACGGAGCTGGGGGGCTGAGCTGGACCGGAATGGGGTATCGAGCTGGAGGACTGAGCTGGGGGACTAAGCAGGGGGACAGAACTGGGGGGCCAAGCTGGAAGACATATCTTTAGGGCATTGTTACTGACTAAATAATTTTTGATTAATTGTTCTGATCTATATAACTAAAATTTGCGTGGCCTGAGGCACGTCTGTGATATGATCAATGAGTTAGTTCACTCACAAGACAGATCACTGGTTAGCAGCTTTTTTTATGTAAAGGTTGTCTTGTCTTTCTTCATTTTAGATTTCATTAGAGAGCCAAGAGCCTAACAGGACAGTAAGTCTTATTTTTAGTCATCCAAGTAAGTGTGTAGATTTGGCCTGTGTTGTTTAGTCTTTTGCAGTTATGCCAGCTATTCTATCTTGCATAATTGATTGTTGTCTGCTAATTATACAATATAAATACATGACAATACAAGATAGAGATATGTGTAATTGTTGCTGAAACTGAATTGTTCATTGCAAAAAGTTACTTGCTTGTTTATTTCATTTTTGGTTACTACTTGGTCCTGGTGTGATCATATGATGGATTTGCTGTATTTTATAGAAACTTATTCTATATCCCAGTATCATACATATCATTTCACAGGCAGCTCTATTGTTTTAGGCCCTAGATTTAACCACAATATGAATGAATATTTTTTTTAAAAAAAGTTTAATTGATGTGACAGAATTTGTTCAAAGATTCAGTCACCTGTAAAAACACAAGGTGATAATGACATCTATTGAAATAGACGTTAACTTTTTATTTACTTTCTTAGTATAGTATGAACTGTCATTTGATTCTGGTGCAAAAATGGCCAAAGTGTAAAAGTAACTTGCACTGTTTCTGCATTGTTCATGTATATACAAAATAAATGAGCTTATTTTCTGTATTTGCGTTTGATTTTGAGATAATAATGGATAAAAAACCTTTGAATAAATCAAATCTACTGTAATGTACTGGATTGTGAATTGCATGTAGTATTTTTAATTTAAAAACTCCCTAGACAGAAATATATAGTTACTCATTATTAGTGGCTTAAGAAAATAATTTCTTTGTGTATGTTGTTGTAGTCACTACAAGGAGATAGCTTTACTGTCAGGAGATAGCAAAAATCATCTGGCCAAGATCTGGTCCAGAGCCTTCATAAGTTCTTGGCCAGATCACAATGAACCTGGGCTGGTGTTCTTTGGCAACACAGTGAAATCAAGGGGCCAGGCCAGTTGTTATGATTTTTTTTAATGATCTGTATGTGTATCTGTATATCTTGAGTATGTGGATTATAAAATGATTAAGCTTTCTCATTTTCAAGATCATCTTTGAAATCAAAGCTTTTTTTTTTTAGGGATGTTAGTTTGTGTCTATATAGAATAAATAGTCCTGCCTAGTTGTATCAATACGCCTACGTTGAGCGGATTAATCCGGTCTCTGAATGTACTTTTAAATTGGAAATATTGATTCATTTGATTTCATCACAGACCGGGGGAATATTCTTTAAGTAAGGGGTGGCTATTTACCAAATAGAAACCAATGGCTCATCGTGGACGTTAAAAAAAAAAAATGGAGGTGATTCAGCAGAAGTGAATCATCTTATTATGTTGCACAAGGGCGTCTGAAGTCCGGATCACGTGACTTGTACTAAAAATAGGCTGTGTCAAACATTTACTGAATCAGTATTTGACCGTATTAAAAGTTTTATTAAAGCCAGTAACAACTTGAAACGGTCTTCAGGCTGAGACATAGTCCGCAGCTGCTTTTCGAAACACTTCCACAAACTAAACATCTCGCAGTGTTGGCATTAAAATCAAGCTTGTTATTTCTTTGGGATTTTTTTTTTTTTTTTTTTTTTATGAGACGTTTTCCATCATCAGTTATTTGAGAAAAAGTAGTTCTATATAGTTATAGTCTAATGCTTCTTAGTAAACAGGAAGTCAGTCCAGGTGTTGACGAGGTGGAGACACGCCCGCAGAAACCTGAAGCTCCCGGAAAAAGTTTTTTTTTTTTTTTTTCTCCACCTGCTATTTAGTTTCTAGTGTGGTTTCCCTCCGGTGAGTGACACCTGACATACTCATTCGTGAACATCTCGGCCGGAGAGGAGCTTTTAAATCGTCGGAAACTCCACAGGAGACTTTTCCTCGTCGTGAGCTGTTTATTTTAAAGATTATTTTTGCTGAATTCGTTGACAAACAGGATCATCTCTTGGCGACCAGGCCTGCAGGGAAGCATCCAAACAGGGGGCAAAGCAAGTTGGAAGAGGAGTGGGGGAGGAGAGCAAGAAGTTTAGCCCTTAAAGGTCGTTTAGGTCTTCATTTTTGGTGGTTTAGTCCAGGTGTTGACCCCTGATGGACTACATGGACAGTGGACTGAGATACACCCCAAACTCGGTAAGAAGCTGCTTCTCCACTTCATGAAACCTAGCAGGTCAAAAGTCTGGTGTTAACCTGAACAACAGACAGTCAGAGTAGTGAGCGGTCAACCAAAACTGCTGCAAAGACAAATTCTGTTCAATAAGTTTGGGTCATGGGTGAAATAACCTGCCCACAGCAAAGCAGTCAGACGTGAAGGCGACTGATCACTTGTGTTGTCAGCCTTTTTTACACACATACATGTCTCTAGAAAATACTTAAAGGTCTGGTTCAAACACTCGTATCACATCTATTTTACCTAAAGACAAACTTGTTACTGAGTGAAAAATGTAGCTCTCAGAAGTGGGATAGAAACTGCTTTCTTTTTGTTAACCAAACCTCTGGTTCTGTACAGATTAGAGGCAGCACTTTAGTTCACTTTGGGCCAGCTTTTGAATGCGTTCTTCACTCAGGAAACAGAAAGGTCGGCGGTGTCTTGACTCCTGAGAGCAAATATCTGAGCCTCTCCTTTCTGGGCAGTCGTACGATACATGTGTCAGAGCTTCTTTTCATTCAAGTAAGAGCAGTGGTTCATGAGGAAATCAAAGAAATCCTTTTTCTAAAGTCTTAGGTCTCACAGTCTTTGGCCCATTGTATGACTTCGCACCAAATCCCCTTTGAGATATCCTGCAAACAAAGACGTTCCAACTAGAACGAGCCCAACGAGCCCAAGAAGTCAACACAATAACAACAACGTGAGGCGTCATCTGGCCTTCTGCAGAGTACAGGAAATGAAACCCACAAAACCCTTCAACCTCTGCCTGAAACATTTTAAAAACAGAGGTTAAAAAATTCATCTCTGGCAAATGCTCCACATTTGGGGCAACAGCAGTCCCAGGAAAGCACATAAGCATCATTCTGCTGCAGCTTGAATTCCTCCAGGTTCATCTGCCCTGTTGTGACATGTTCACCTGAGTCCTTCTGTTGTGTTGACTAACATCCAGGGTGAAAGACAGGAGCAGGTTACTGTACTAAACGTGACAGTGAGGCTGCAAAATAATTCAATGTTAATCAAATTTGGATAAAATGATGTATATTAAGATTTACAATCCTGTTGTCCACAAGAACAATAACCACGACGGACTAAATTGGGTATTTTAAGGAATGTCTTTTGAACATTGACAAGTTTTGTGTGTGGCTGAAGTTATGGTGCCATTAATTGAAACACGGACACTAAGAAATTTCATTTCTCAAGATTTAATATTTCTTCATGTAAAGAGTGGTGAGTTTTTACAGGGCTTATAGTTGCATTACAAGTTTTCTCTGTTGCTCTGTTGAATCTAATTCCATTTCATTTGTACCTGGTAACATTTAAAAATCCATTCCTGCAGTGAATTCATCAGACATGTAATATATTAGGAAAACTGGAGGGTGTGTATTTAACGTGATAATTTTGATTCAAACGTAAAACCTGTTCTTTCAAAATTTTATTGTTTAAGATGTTGCAATGTCGTCACAGGTGCTGTGTGAATCACTATTCTTGTTTGTTGCATATATCAGGTTTTTACAGGTGTGAAGAAGGTGTAAAACAGTCAATAGTGTCATAATGTTACTATGCTGATAATCTTCCTGCAAGCACCTTGTAATTTTGAAGTTAACAGGCACAAAATCAAGGTCACAGGAGTGATTTCTTTCACTTGAAACATCCAGAGCTTTTAAGATTGTCTTTTGAGGACCCATTAGGCAGTCCAGTTTTCCAGGGACCTTTAATTTTATACACTGTGCAGCGACCACTCAGAAACTTTGTAGTTTGCTCCCAGCAGGTTTGACAGGATTTTACACGGTGAAACCTTTTTACTCCCTCCCCCTCTCTGTCTCACCTAGGTAACCACAGGGCTGTGACTCATGTATGAAGCTCCCTTTTATTCCATTAACTGCAGAGACATTGAAACTGTTCTTTTTGACCAGATCTGTTATGTTTTCTCCTCCTTGAAAAGCTACTTATAAATTGGTGGTTGCATAGTTCTTCTGAACTAAAACCTCTGTAGGTAACCACAGGCTGGGACATTCCTAAAATACACAAGTAACTACTTGCTGTCTTCTGCTGTCACTTATCTTCAGTTCATTATCTGCTCAGTTATGGAAAGCTCCAGTACTTCCATCCTTTCAGTATCTTCATCAAAAAGCATTTATGGTTCACGTCTTCATCCCCCTGTGAACTGGTTGGAATGAATATTTGTGCAGTCTAGTTGAATGTCTTGATCACTCTCCGTCTGTCTTCCAGGACAAAGACTGGGACACCTCAGTCCAGTTCCTGCCAGCGTCAGATAACAAAAAGCTTGAGAAGAGCAAGGGTCCAGGAAAAGTCGGGGCTGTGATTGGTGTGGTGATCTTTGCTGCCGTCATTGCGCTTATGACCGGACTGCTCGTCTGGCATTTCCACTGTAAGTAGCCCTTTACTTTAAGAATATGACATTTTCTGTATACTGGCAAGCAACCTCATTTTTCCCATATTTTGTGGTGAGATGTTGTAATCTTTCATATTTTTCATATATTTTCTTTATACAGCACTCAGAGAGAACACATCTCCACCAATCAATAATCTTCTAAATATGTTGTTTTTTTAAAAGTAATAAACATCTAGTTTCAGATGCATGAAAGAAAAGTTTGGGATTGCCAAAGTAGTCTAGCACTTGAAATAAAAGCAGTTCAAATGGGCCTTTGTGAAGTAATGTTTCAAACATTAAAAGACTAATTTCTTGGCCTGTGGTCAAACATATCTCTGCATTTCATTGAAAGCTCTTCACAGGTTTTGTGATTTCTTGTTAACAGACAGATAAACAAACAGGACTAACTGACTTCTTAAATGGAGGCAAAAGATATAGATCAAAAGAGCATTACATTCATTTTCTGTCTTCTTCTTTAAGTCTTATGTTCACCCTGATAAGATACAAAAAAAACACAGACAAGCAGAACCCTGTAGTGTTCATAGACAAGTTAGAGCTCAGTCCACCTTCATTCTGCTTATTTATGCAAATGATTTAGGTCAACCTTTGAGTGACAAACAGAAACTGATCAAAAGACACAGACAGTAAGTTGTTTGTATGTGTGATTGTGCAGTCCGTAAAGATGTGCGGGTCAAGAAGATGTACAGCGGTTCCATACGGATCACCAACCAGGTGTTTGAAGACGCCTACGAGAACGCCAACACCTCCGAGTTCAAGGCGCTGGCGAAGCAGGTGACCACACAGGTAAGATGGCTGCTCAGGCGTCCACTCCACTGCCACGTGCTAAGAATTAAACTCATGTCATCTCTGTCAGCAGTTTTGTTTATAAGCTTTTTTTTTTTTTTTTTTTTTCCAGCTATTTGTTCATGATTGTTCATTATTTTCACCTGTCAGGATTTGTTCATGCTGTATTGTGGTTATGTTTCTGTCTCTTCCAGCTTAAAGCCATCTATTCCAAGAGTCCACAGCTGGCCAAGTACTATGTTGGTTCTACAGTTCAAGCTTTCAGGTGAGTCAACAAGCCATTTGAAACTCTCTCCTTTATTATTACCTGAATCGTGTTTCCATTCCTGTTTCTTTGTCTGCTGTGTGCTGGTTAGCAGCATATCTCAAATACTAATTTAACTGAAAGCTGAAGGAAAACTAGACCATGGGTCAAGGAACAACCCTTCTAATCCATTTAAAACACACCAGGTTTTTTTAGACATTTTCTCATGTTAAAATTGCAAGTTCTGATGTTTGTGCATTTGTGCTGAATTATATTTATATATTTATATTATATATTTATTGGTCATATATTAATATATGACCAATAAAATCCTGATCAGCCCGCATGTGTTGCTCTGACCCTTTGTGACAGTTTGCTTTGCCTAAATACTTTTTATTCCTTGTCTCGTTGCTTCCAGTGAAGGCAGCGTCATTGCCTACTACCTGTCAGAGTTCAGAGTCCCCGTAGGCCAAGAGGTGGCTGTAGACAACGCCATGTCTTCAATGGACAGGCTGGTGGACAAAGAGCAGCGCACCGTGCACAGGCCTGGAAACTCCCTGGTCCTTGCAGATGTGGTGTCTTCAGGTAGAGTCGAGGCAAACAAAGACCTTATTTTTGTCAATTGTGATTTGGGTCATATTCCTCATGCTGGTTTACTCACTAGTTTTCAAGGTCCTCATCTTCACGATGTCTGTGTTCTTTGCTCTGTATCATCTCACAGCACTAGATGCCCGTCTGTTTTCAACATCATTCAACAGTAAGTGCTCAACTCGCCTTTAAAATTTCTTTAAATTGAGGTGTCTTTGAAACAGCTGAGACTGACTATTGATTATTGTCTGTCACTAGTTATTTGAACATCTGGAACATCCACATCTGAAAATATACTAAGCAGATAACAAATTATCCTTCTACCCAGAATAATGTAACTTGATATTATTCAGAAAAAAATATGCTGTTTTGAGTTTTAATGAGAAATGCTTTACTTAAGGAGTGTCCAAGACTGAAACAGTGTGAAATGCATGTAAATATATCTTCTCTCTTCCTTTCTGTATTTTATCAAAGCATGATTGTAATTTCATTAATGTGAAATAAACATTTAGTTCAATGTTTTACAATATTCAGAAAATGGCAACAAACAGTATTCACAATTGTATTGTGTGATGCAGTTGCATCGACATAGTTATCAGAATTTGTTCGTAAAAAATATCCAAATTTAAATTGTATTCATTTAAGCAGTGTGATATTGTCCCGTGACAGTGATTTAACAAAGTAAATATCATTTGTTTCTGTCTTAGGAGTTTTCAAGTTTTCAGAACATACAAAGACCAATCGCATAGAGCAGATCCAGTCCCCTGGCTTCCCTAACAGCCCTTATCCCTCCAACACCTTCATCCAGTGGCAGCTCCGCGCAGACCCAAACTATGTCATCAAGCTTGAGTTTGACACCATGAATCTAGAAGAGGACTGCAAGAATGATTTCGTCAAACTCTATGACTCCCTGGTGGCCATTGAGAGCCGTGTTATGGAAGAGTGAGTTTGCCCTTTGCCTCATCTGTTTACAGCTTTAACTCACCTGCCCCATGCACTCTTATTTCCATGCAGTAGCACTCTGCATACTTTCAGATTTGCATATAGAATTTATCTTGTATGTTAGGCCCTCTGCTGGTCAGATGCTGTTTCTCTGGTGGAAGATGCAGTTGCTGAACTTAACTTCAGGCTAAGCCTCAGCTAAAATCATAATGAAATGACAGTTTACTCTAAATCTGTGATGCGAATCATTCTCTCCAAACTGAAAACATAACATGCATTTAGAGAAATTTGAACCTCTGCAGGAAGAACATTCATTCATTCAAATGTTTTTTTCAACATTTTTTTTTTCAATTGCACATTGCAATTGGCTTTCTGCTGTCTTAAGATAGCAATGTGCCAACAATGTGCCTGACCACACCTCAAGACCAACATGCCCATGTGAATACAGATGGTGCTCCCAAGTTTTTTTTTAATATTTAAACAACCTGTACACAGGATGAGAAAATATCAGCGTGAAACCAGCAAAGACGTTTTGTGTTAAGATTAGAGCCCTTAATCTTTGATTAAATGTGATTCATATCAAAGGAACTATCTGAATCTGAATATGCAGTTTAAATAAACCTTCCAATGTGTCAATGAGGGAACACTGCGTATAGGAAATTCATGTTGTGTGTTTTTTCTTTCTTCAGGATGTGTGGGTACTATTCGCCCAGTAAACCACTGACCTTTCTGTCCTCTGGTAACGTCATGCTAGTGACAATGGCCACAAATGACAAGAAGAATTACCCAGGTTTTAGAGCAAAAGTCTCACAAGTCAAACGTGGAAGTAAAGGTAGGAACTAGTGTTTGTGACTGTAGCTGACTTGAGCCTCTTTGTTCCAATCTTCTACCATAAGTGTCTAATATCTGTGCATAATTTTCACCTGTCAGGTACAACATGCGGTGGCCAGCTGACGGGGGAAAAAGGCAGCTTCTCTTCACCCAACTTCCCAAACTACTACCCTCCTCGAACTTCGTGTCAGTGGTCAATTGATGTGAGATGTCAGCTCTTACTCGCATGGTTTATACAGGTTTCTGTTTTGTGCTGCTGCTCAGACGGTCACATGACACCGTTTTATTTAATTTTTACTCATCTCTATCAATCATTAAGGTGCCTGCTGGTAAGGCAGTGAAGGTGACGTTCAATAAGTTCCTCCTGTCTGAGCCAGGGCAGGAAGGAAGCAAAAGCTGTCGTAAAGACTACGTGGAGGTCAACGGAAAGAAGTGAGTCATGCTTTACATATAAAAACCAGCTAAGAATTTAATGGCAGAGCAGACGTGTCACTACTTGTGCGACTCATCCTCAGAATATGTGGAGAACATCCTGCCGGAACAGTAATGGAAACCAGCAACAGCAACAAAATGAGCATTCTGTTTTTCTCCGACGCCTCCTATGTAGACCTAGGCTTTGAAGCAGTGTTTGAGGCCATTGACGTTAAAGATCGTAAGTAACTCAGTTTCTCTTTTTGTTTCTCCCAGATAACAGTTGTTTCCATCATGGAGCTTATGATAACCTTGTCATCCACAGCTTGTCCAAAGCAGTTCCAGTGCAACAATCAGCGCTGCATTAAATCAGAGCTCAGGTGTGACGGCTGGAATGACTGTGGAGACATGAGCGATGAGTTAAAGTGTGGTAAGTACTTTTAATCCTCATCATACTCAGACTTCTGGTTTTAACTGCCATGATGCAAAATTGGCAGATATTGTGATATGCAGTTTCAGTCATAATTGCTGTTTGTGGATTTCATTTTCACTGAAAAAGAAAAAAAAAGATTTTTCTTTGTGCCATTGTGCGCCCCTATTTTTAACTATTTGCCTCTGTGAAATATGAACAGATTAGAATTTTGTGAGTAACAGTGACCATGTGTTCTTGTGAATGCTGTATATCAGGAACACAAAGAATTGCATTAAATGTGACACAAACATTCATTTGGTGTTTGATTGATTTAGAATGTAGTTGTTAGAGGTCAAAGGTCACTATGACCTCTTTATATGATTTTTGTATATATGTTTTTAGCCATAACTCACAAATTTATACACTAATTATGACACAATTTAACATCAATGTCTGATAGGATTAAAAAATGAAATGATGACAGGTCAAAGGTCAACTTTCCTGTCACATCACAATGTTTTATAAAAGCACTTCTCGCCATTATTCAGTGCTAAACTCAGGAAGTCGAGCTTTGAATGTATTTTTTGTAACTCAGAGGCAAACTCTATATATCTTTAGCACACAAAAGGAGTAAAACATGATAATGGAATGAGTGTTTTTTAATTGTGTTTTCCTCCAGAGTGCAAAGCAGACAATATCAATTGTAAAAATGGACTGTGTAAGCCCTTGTTCTGGAAATGTGATGGCATAGATGACTGTGGAGACGGCACAGATGAGCTGAACTGTGGTAAGATCTGTTGACAGAGATGAAGGAGAACGTGTTTTATCGAAGCATTAAGAGGCTTTCAGTCAGTTTCCTCATACATGCTCCTATTCTTTTCAAGGTGGGTGTAAATCAGGACAAATAACATGTAAGAATAATAAATGTGTTTCGGAGAAGAATCACTGTGACGGCAGGGACGACTGTGGAGATGGGTCAGATGAGCTCGGCTGCGAGAGAGGTAAGGCTAGACTCAGCTTAAGGAATAACTCCAGACACGAGTCACACACTGCTCTTTATTTTTAAGAAATTGTATTTTCTCACAAGGAACAATTTGCCAGTAGAGTTGAGGAATTCCACATAATGTCTGTACTGACCAACTTTTTGAACTGTTGAGAAAACTCTTGTTAAAGACATTCACTATTTAGTATTTTCCTTTTAGGGGAAAATGATAAGCAACAACAACATATTGTGATGATTTTGACATATTGTGAATTGTGATATGAATCATGATTTTTGTAGGAACGGTAATTCATCATTTTGATTAGGGGGGAAAAAAAAAAAATTAAAATGATGATCATGTTATTTTGTGTGTGGTCTGGACAAAAGCATGTTCACGTCAAAAGAAAGTTCCTGTGATTTGCAACTTTGCCATATTGCAATTTTATTCATGTAAGCTACTATCTGTATATAACAGCTTAACAGTCAGATGTATAAAAAGGAGCTAAAGGGTGGAGTGTTTCATATTCATAAGGTGTAGACAGCCACCACTCCATATTAATCCTTACACTGCTCTCTTTGGGAACAGGAAACTGTTTGTAAATATATTTTCCATAACATGGAAAGGGCAACAGTATGTCTGAGGTGTTTTTTAGCCTGTTATGTAGTTTTTTTTAACCCAGAAGAGGTCAATTAATGCAGCTGAAAAACACTTCAAACTGCACTACAAATATGAAATGAGCTCCTCTGGTTAAGCTGTCTGTATATATGTAAAGGACACTTAAATGATGTTGAAATGAATAGCTTTCATACAGCTCTTTTTTTTCCTTTCTCTCTGTAGTGTCTGGCGTGAGCTGCACTGACCTTACATATAGATGTAAAAACAATAAATGCATCAGTAAGGTGAACCCAGAATGTGACGGCACACCGGACTGTGACGATGGCTCTGACGAAGAGAACTGCGGTATGTTGCAAAACCTTGTGAACTTTGTGTCAAATTTTTAAGTTGTTCAACATGCATTACAAAACGCTGTTTTGTGAACCTCCACCCACTTCAAGTTGCAACAAGCCACCAAGTGTGAATGATTGATTGTTTACCTTTGTAGACTGTGGAAGGAGTATGTTCAAGACATCACGTATTGTGGGCGGTCAGGATGCAGAAGAAGGGGAGTTTCCCTGGCAGGTCAGCCTCCATGTCAAAAACTACGGTCATGTGTGTGGAGCATCCCTCATCAGTCCACGCTGGCTGGTCACTGCTGCCCACTGCGTGCAGGATGACGGCAGTACGAGGTATTTCATGTACCCAATGGCAACTGGAAATCATTTTTCTGCATAATTAGAGCTCACACTTGCTGCTCTGTCAGAAGAAGCAAAGTGGTGTGAACTCTGTTTGAAGCTCACTTGAGATGTGTGGTGATCAATTTTTTTATCTGATATTTAATGGATGCCCTTAATGACATAGAGTCTAGCAGTGTATTTTCATCCTGTCAACATTATTTTAGAGTCATGTTTGGACAAATAAAAGTTTTTCCCAAATTTTTGAAATTGTGCTGAAATTAATATGATTATTTTCTCCTTATTCAAGGCACTGAATTTTCATATATACAGTTAATATGGTGTTTATTCTGCTTAGTTTTGCCTTGTTATAAAAAGCCGATAAAACTTCCAAACGCGCTGAGAAGTAAAAGTTCTTCAGTTCTTTGAATCATTAGGACAAAAACCCAGTCGTCAGTTTGGTTGTTTTTGACTAAACATATTGTCGTAGGCAAAGTGAAACCTTAGTCCTCTGTGTTTTTACTAACAACACAATGTCCAAGTCCATGCCTTTCTCTTGTCACTGTAAACAAAATTTAATAGTAAGAGGAAAAGAGTAATAAAAGAGTTTGCTCATATGGCTCAACAGTCACATCTTGATATTTTAATTTGTATCTTTTTACAATAGGCTTCTGTTTTTTTTTTTTTTTTTTTCGATTAGAGCAATAAATAATTATCTCTTTGCATCTAATGTTAAGGACAATTTCAGAGTCGTGACACACTTTGCCACATTCGCTGCCTATTCATTTAACTATGAACGAGGCCCATACTGTATTTCCTATGTGATCACATGTCTGCTGGTGGTCCCCCGAATTCAAGAATGGTTTTTTGTGTTTTCCTCAGATACTCCCAGCCTGGCACTTGGGAAGCTTACCTCGGCCTTCACACCCAGCGGAAGATTGAAAGCACTGTGGAGAAGAGGAACCTGAAACAGGTCATATCCCACCCGAACTACAACGATTACACCTTTGACAATGACATTGCCCTGATGGAGCTGGACCGTCCTGTCACCTACTCTGACTACATCAGGCCCATCTGCCTGCCAGCTCCCCAGCATGATTTTCCCTCTGGTAATACTGTGTGGATCACTGGGTGGGGTGCCACTAGAGAAGGAGGTGAGTCATGATAAACCATAACATGATTTTTCTCAATGTCTGAAATACCTTTAGCCTCAAATTATGAAAATAATAAACAAATTTTTTTATTCCTGTGATTTTTAGTAGTAATAGATCTTTATTATTTATTGTATATCTATATGTAACTGTGATAAATATCGTGAATTCAAATGAAATATGCCTGTGGTTGACATTATAAACTGCTTTGGCATGGAGTTGGTATTTTTATTTAGTGATGATCTGTTATATTCTGAGTTACATAAATTGCTTTGTGTCAATAAATGTGGTTGATAACACAAACTTATTTGTGGACCTGCTAAAGGAAAACGATCACTTTTTTTCTAATGAAGACCTGTCATTATTAGATGCTTAATGACTTGTTTGTTTGATCCCCAAACACAAGCATGATGGTGTCCTCCTGTGTGTCTGTGTGTGATTCAGGATTTGCAGCAACAGTGCTCCAAAAGGCTCAGGTCCGAATCATAAACCGCTCTGTGTGTAATAACTTGATGGGAGGGCAGATCACATCCCGGATGTTCTGTGCTGGAGTGCTGACCGGAGGAGTCGATGCTTGTCAGGTAATGAAAGACCTTTGAATCCTCCCTCCCTCCATGCTGCCATGCTTTCTTTCTCTCTGTTCCCCTTTGCAGCCTTCCCCTAGAATATTTGATATAACAAAAGATACAAACATTTTATCAATAGACAAATTCACCAATTATCGAGAAATTTAACCCAACTCTTGTCAATGATGCCATGTTGATAAGAGTGTTTGGTTTGCTCAGTTGTATATAACTCTTCTTTTAATGACACCAGGGCTGGTTGCCCTCCATAGTCTTGAAACAAACTTAATAAAACAACCATGGGAAAAAAAACCTTAAGAGTGGAAAATGGATTTGCCCCACAATGCCCCCTCACAGAGCCTTGATCCTAACACCTGTACCTGTGTGTGCATGTTTGTGTATTTGTCTGTTTTAGGGGGATTCCGGCGGTCCTCTGTCCAGCCCGTCTGGCAGTCGCATGTTCCTGGCAGGAGTGGTTAGTTGGGGTGATGGCTGTGCTCGCAGAAACAAACCAGGCATCTACACAACAGTCACCAAATTCCGAGGCTGGATTAAAGAGAAGACAGGAGTTTAGATCACTGTGAAATGGTCCAATAAGGCCGAAGATATGGACTTGAACACAGGCTGATTAGAAGTAGCACAGTTCAGACTGGTCCAGTCCAGCTGATGTAGTGGCCTCTAGCTGCAGTGGGGAATGCACTGTCTGCTTGAAAGAGCAATTGCTACACATTTTTTTGCCCACTGCAATTTTTATAAGGGCCATGGTTGATGAAACATTTTTAAATGTAAATAAGCATATTATTTCTGTTTTGTTTTTTAATGTTATTTTAGCCTGTTTTGATGGAGAGCAATGTTATGTGCAGCACAACAAATAGTTTTCAGATGTGATTGTTACCCATGTACACATATGAAATATGCATTATTGTACTCTGTTGTCCTGCGTTTTATCAGAAGCCATCTTAAGAATTTTCCGACATTTTTTATGTTGTCCTTGTTTGTTTGTTTTTTGTTTTTGTTTTGTTTGTTTTTTAAAATAAAAAACAAAATGACAGCAAGCTCACTCCATCCTACCTCCTATGGCTTGGTATCTTATGCATCTAGTTATTGATTTTTAATCCAGCAGAAACCTACATAAAGTCGGCAAATTGGCATAGAGCACTAATAAAATAGTAGGTTTCAGTTTAATCGTTCATGTTTAATCAATTCAACCACATTACATACTACTGGAATTACCTGTCCTTTTTAATCTGTAAATGTGTACATCAGATGTTTTTAAATTAAAAAAAAAAAAAAATCTAATATAACCACCAGTTCTTTGCATTTCTACTTTCATGTTTTTCAGCTATAAATTGTGAATGACTTGTGTTTAGTACCACTGTGTGTGTGTGTTCTCTCGTGTATCTAATTAAACAGGTGATATTAGTATTGATTGATAACTGCAGTATTTCAGTACCAGTCATTTATGTCTCCCCTTAAGCCTGGTGTTGTAGAGAACAACAGACTGGAGAAAGTGGAGGGCTTGAACAGTGGGTGACGGACATAACACATGCAATTTAGAGAAATGCAAATTACTGTTTTAATATATATATATATATATTAATTATTTAATGTTGGTTTTTATTTTGCATTTCAGAGTTCTCTTCAAGTAAAATCTCTTGAATGTCGGGAATAAAATAAGAAGTTCCACCTAAAAAAAAATAGAAAATGACTTCCCAGGCACTTCCATCTTCAGAGGACAACATTTCAGTGTATGTGCGCGGGAGGGAGTCCGGTCTCTTGTCCCCTTGGCCCCTGCTGACAGTGCCTGTCCCGGCGCTGTATCTGACCGCGGTCATGTCAGTGAAGCCTCCTTGTGTCTGGGTTGGAGACTTTCCTCGGAATCAACATGATTCTACTCGGAAGACTTAAAGGACGGACCGGGGACGGTCTCACACTATTATTGTTCCCCCGGTCTCCGCGGCAGTTGCGGCTGTATTTGTCTGTTCTTCTGGTCCTCACGTGTCATTGCCCAGTCTGAATCGACGTTAAAGACTTGTTCTCTGCCTGTTTCACACACATGAAAACAAAGCACCGGGTTCCGGTGTGAATTGAGGTCTGTAGTTTATTTCGTGCAAAGAGAGGTTTAGGAAGCAGCTACTGTGTCTGTGCAGCCGTAAACATGGTGGTTTCATCTGGGACCAGCGAGCAAACGTGAATTCCGTTTAGCGTCAGAGGAGGCGATTAACTTCCAGTAGATATGGATCCAGACAGGAGGAGAGACAGCCGGGGCTGGGACTGGGACAGCCCGCAATGCCGAGCAGAGCTGGACGAGATCTTCTTCCGTCAGCATGACTACATCCAGGCGGGCAGCCCGGAGCACAGAGAGTACTGGGCTTTCTTTGACCGCTTCCAGAGGTTTAAAACAAAGAGGGACGTGTCTGGGTCAGCAGGAGACCGTAGAAAAAGGGACAAAGAAGAAGGGGAGGACAGGGTGAAGGCCGGAAAGGTAGACCTTGGTCTCCCCAAAGAGTACGATGCTCGCTACCGGATTAATGTGTCTGTGTGCACCAGGGACATCGAGGAGCGCCTGGGAAAGTCAGGGCACAGGAGCAAGCAGAGATCCTCAGGACCAGGCAGCCAGGAGATCTCGGACTGCCGCCTGGCTCTCCTGCACTTCCTGGACTTCAGCCAGAGACAGAGCTTCGGGAAGCTGGCCAAGCTTCGCCGCGACCAGAAGAACCTGCCCATCTTCCAGTACCGGGACAGGATAGTGGAGCTGGTGCGGAGTCACCCTGTGGTCGTGGTAGCAGGGGACACGGGCTGTGGGAAATCCACCCAAGTACCTCAGTATCTTCTGTCAGCTGGCTTTGACAACATAGCCTGCACTCAGCCTCGGCGTATTGCCTGTATATCTCTTGCAAAGAGGGTCAGCTTTGAGAGTCTCAATCAGTACGGCTCAAAGGTTTGTCTTCAAATACAGGCTCTTATCTGGGTGGGACCACAAGCCAGATCATAGACTAGTCCAGCACAGTTAAAAACATAGAAGCACTGGGAAAGATTTATCCAGCTTCAACGTTGACTGATGTTGACTCAGGCCCAGTTATTTGAAGCTGTGGGATTCACAATTAGTCAGAAAAACCAATGAAGTTTCTTGGATGAATTGGAAAACATCTTCGAGAGCAAACACCAAGACTAGCAGCATTTGACTGGTTGAGTTTGATTAGTTAACTTAACTTTTACACTTTTGCCAATTGATTGTTTTCACACAGTTTAAAATGAAAATACTTGAGAAGTCATGGCATCACAGGTACCAACAAATGCTTAGTATTGTTTGGTTAATTTCAATTTTATATCAATGATGTTTTTGTTTTTGTTAATTAATGTGAATTGAACAACCAAGTAAGAAATTTAAGGATATTAACTTGACTCCAGTAATGTGAAGAAGGATACTGCAACTTTAAGTAACTTAAATAAGTTAAACATATAAAGTAGTAGAAGATTAAAATCATTATTTGCAGACTTTGTCAAATATATCCTTTTATTTTGTGCAGCAATACATTAAGTAGTTATTTAAAAAAAAAATAAAAAATAGACCTCACACATGGCAGTCCTAACTTTCAGGTGGGGTACCAAATCCGCTTTGAGACCACTCGGACTACGGCCACCAAACTGCTGTTCCTGACTGAGGGGCTTCTGCTCCGACAGATCCAGCAGGATAGGATGCTGGATCAGTACCAGGTGGTGATTGTGGATGAAGTCCATGAGCGACATCTCCACTGTGACTTCCTTCTCGGCGTGCTGCGCTCTCTGGTTGCTGAACGCCCAGACCTGCGTCTCATCCTCATGTCAGCCACCATCAACATCAAACTATTCTCTGACTATTTCAGCAGTGCTCCTGTGCTGCAGGTACCAGGCAGGCTGTTTCCTATACAGGTAAGCAAACGGTAATCACAGATGTGAATATGCATCTCACCAAAATATATTTGTTCTGTTTTGGTCCAAACTTGATTTTTGATCCTCAAAGGCCCAAATCGTTCAATTACCATCAAAAAGTTGTTTTTAAAATAATTCTATTCTTGTTAATAATTGACATAATGTTACTTTAATATATTCTTGGTAGTACAGTGGTTGTCTCTAATTGGACAATTTTACAAATTTTAAATTGATAGTTCCAAAACGTTATATCCCAAAAGTAACATTTTCAATGTGTTCAAGATTTGAGAATTTTATTAAATATATATTTTTAAATTGCATCTGTAGTTTTTTTTGTTCTGTATCCTGTACTAAGGTGATATACCAGCCCATTCCACCCGAGGAGCAGCCCTCACGCTCCGAGAAACTGGATCCCAGACCATATCTGCGTATCCTGCAAGGCATCGATCAGCGTTACCCCCCAGAGGAGCGCGGTGACCTGCTGCTCTTCCTTAGCGGTGTGGCAGAGATCTCCACCATCCAGGAGGCCTGTCAGATTTATGCCACACATACACGTCGCTGGATAGTCTTACCACTGCACAGCACACTTTCTTTAGCCCAGCAGGACAAGGCACAGTTGGCTTTATAATATAACGTTTGACTCCTATTTGTTAGCTATAGTTTAGAGGTTGTAATTCTCTGTTACCATGTTATCCCACAGGTGTTTGACATTGCTCCTCCTGGGGTGAGAAAGTGCATCATCTCTACCAATATTGCTGAGACCTCGGTTACAATAGATGGGGTGCGCTTTGTTGTTGACTCAGGTATGGAACTAGTGATACATTCATAGCTAAGGATTAACCTTTTAAATCTTGCTAGAGCTACAAAAGAGTCCATCCTTACAAAAATTCTAAATCACTAAACTCAATTTTAAATTTAATATCAAACTAGTTTTCAAGATGCTGTTTGTCAGTCTTCCTTGTTTGCTATTTAAAGAAATATATAAACTGCAAATAAGGTAAGAAAAATGTTATATGACCCAGAAGTAGCAACAAGCAAATAAATGCACTGTTCTGTTATTTGTTATTTTATAGGAAAAGTAAAAGAAATGAGTTTCGATCCAAAGGCTAAGATGCAACGCCTGCAGGAGTTCTGGATCAGCCGAGCCAGTTCTGAGCAAAGGAAAGGTCGAGCCGGTCGCACAGGTCCAGGAGTGTGTTACCGCCTGTATGCTGAGTCTGACTACGACGCCTTCGCACCCTATCCTGTGCCTGAAATCCACAGAGTGGCTCTGGACTCCCTCATTCTCCAGGTCCCCGGACAACAATTCTTTTAATGTGTCAACTTCCATAGTTAAATGCAAGCTTTATTTATGCTGTTTGTTCCTGCAGATGAAGAGCATGTGTCTGGGAGATCCACTGTCTTTTGTCTTCATTGATCCACCCCCAGCTGCAAGTATCCAGACTGCAGTTACATATCTGAAAGAACAGGGGGCGCTAGACAGTCTTAGTGAACTGACCTCTATCGGGAAGTTGCTGGCACAACTGCCTGTGGATGTGGTCATTGGTAAGATTCCCTGCCGCGAACCCATATTGTAGAATATATTGTAGTTTCCTATCTGTTGTCTGCCTCAGCTATTTAATGTTGTCACTGACTGACTGATCACATTTCTACCAACACCACAGTTGAGTACTCCATCATTGAGTTGGAGTTTCTGGTGCAAACAGGTTCTGTTAGGGTGATATTTACAGTGTGTAGCGTTGCCAGGAGAGAGGGAGGGGGAGTACTCCTGCTTAAGAAACTCGCAGCTCTGATCAGCTTGTAAACAACAGAAACACCAGCAACACCATCATACATACATACGCACACATACAGTGACGTGCAAAAGTCTTAGGCTGCACTTAGATTTGTTGTTTCAGCTATGTCATAATGACCAAATATAATTATTTCTCAGTCTCTTTGTTAGAATACAACAAGAAAATACAGGAAATGTGTGGCAGTATTAAAAACAGCTTCTATAGGCTAAAGAGTATTCAGTGTGACCTCCCCTTACACTTGAGCAACAGCAGGAACCTGGCTCTGAAACCTAAATGAAATGAAACCATAATTAATGGCATTGTTAACACTGTATTTGCCAACTATTTTATGCAAACAAACTTGATACTTCAAACATCGATCTTTCACTCTATAATACTCTTTTCCAACTATCTTCACTCCAATATTTTTGAGCTTTAGCATGCTTTAGCTGCTGCCCTCCCTTTTTTGTTTTTTAATACTGCTACACATTTCCTATATTTCAGGTTGTATTCTAACAAAGAGACTGAGTTTAAATGAAATATGAAATGCATTATTTAGGGCTTGGACTCTTTCACCTGAGCGCAGCTCATACAGCTGCAACATCAACCAGTGTGTATGTTTGTGTTCATTCAGGAAAGATGCTGGTACTGGGTTCTTTGTTTAACCTTGTGGAGCCTGTGCTGACAGTGGCAGCGGCCCTCAGTGTGCAGTCACCTTTCCTGCGCAGCTCACAGCACAATCCAGACTGTGCCACTGCCCGCCAGCCCCTGCACAGCAACCAGGGAGACCCCTTTACCCTGCTCAGTACCTTCAATGCCTGGGTTGAGGTCAGTAACAGAAACATTATGTGACAGTGGCTTTCTGATATGAATGGATTTGTCACTTTAACAGGTGGCACATAACATGGTTTTTATGGGCCTTAAAAACGGTGCATCTTTGAGCTCAACAGGTGAAGGGAGAGAGAGGTGGAGGCTCAAGGAAGTGGTGCAGGAGGAGAGGCTTGGAGGAGCAACGACTATATGAGATGGTCAACCTACGCAGACAGTTCAAGGCAAGATACTGACACAGTAGTTGAATTACACACTCATTGAAAAAATAAGTTTTAATAAGGTTTTAATGTGTGGATATTATTTTACCAAGATGAGCTTCCTGTCTGGTTAACAGGAGTTGCTGAAGAGCCATGGCCTGCTGGAATCAGAGTGCAGTGCGCCCTCTGATGGTGACCGTGGACAGCGCAGGGAGAGGCTAACGGAAAGGAGGAAGCTGCACCAAATGAAGAGAGATCACGAGCAGCAGGAGGGCAGCAGACGTAAAGTCCTGAGGCTGGACGAGAGCCAGGACGGAGAGTTGTCCTCAGGATCAGACACAGAGGAAACGGGCAGAAGAAAGAAGGACAAGGAGGGATCAGGACAGAACATGGATTTACAGGTGAACTCAGAGGACAGTGTAACGTGGGAAAAAGGGTTTAACCTCAACCTCAACAGCAACATTTAATGCTCACAAATAGTGAAGATAACTTATAGAAAGTCCATGTTGCAATATTGTATAATCTGTAGGGTTACAACTTGGGTAACTGCAGGGGCCATGTGTAGTGAGGTACTGAATACACACGTTCACAGCAAGCAGACGTATGGTACACAAAGTAGAATTAAATAAAAATGTAATTGCTTTGCTCTGTGGTTCATATTTGTGTCAGATTTTGTAAACAGATACAGAGGGAAGTTCTGTGGCTTCATTCAGCACATTCTTACACTTCATTCAAAAGGGTAGCACATAAGGTATCAAGGCCAGACATTTGTGTCTTTGTGTGTGTTTGAGTTACATTGTCTGTGGTGCTGTTCGGTCTGCAACAGGAGGTGAAGTTCAAGTTGCGTCACAACATGTCGGAGTTGCAGGAGGCAGTCGGCGTCAGTCAGGACTTGTCCTCCCGCCAGCAGGCTTTGCTTAAGCTGCTGCTCTGCCGGGGCCTCTACCCTCAGCTGGCACTGCCTGATGAACACAACTCCACCCGCAAGGACTCGGAGCAGGTGAGGGCTCCTGCTGCGCCTACTTTAAGTATTAAGTATAGAATAGAAAGTGTCAGTAAGGCAGTTTTTCACTGGTGAGTGAAATAATGATGTGAGGTGAGTAAAATATTCCCACTTTCCTTAATTTGTGATTTTACATTGTGTAGGTGTTTCATACAAAGAATAAGCAGGGAGTTGTGATTCACCCAACCAGTGTGTTTGCCAGTGACCCAGAGGTCTTACACGTGCCTGAGGATGACAACAGAGAAATGGGTAAACCTCTAAAACAAATTCTTCAACTGAATTCAAGAATAAAATGACCTAAAATGACCCTATTGCAAAGGTTAATTATATTATCTATGTGATTGGATTGGATTTTATTTGAATGTTTCAGCTCTACAGTGAAATCTTTAAAGAAGAAAAGCAGTCAGGATGAGACAAAAAAAACAAAGAATCCTATTTCCAGTTTCTCCCAAGGGTAAAGAAAATGGCAGGCAAATAACAGCAGACTGAGCATGAGAAGAGAGGCACACACATGTTTAAAATGCAGTCAGAATTGGTAAACATTACTGTTCATATGAACAAAACACATCTTTAAGTTACATTGGAAGATAAACTGAGGAAACATCTTATTAAATCCACCTTCACAAGACATTTAACTCAGTTAGATCAATATTGACGCCAAATTCTCCTCATAACTACATGACACAAATCTTCATCCTCATCCACGTCAAGTCGTTTTCTTTTTCTTCATGTGTTTCTTTCCTCCACTCTTCTTGTGTGTGTCTCCTCATATCTTTGTCTGTTTCCTGCCTGCAGGGCCTGATCGAAAGGACAGCAACAGACACCAGCTGCTAGCCTTCGTCACTCTGTTAGAGACCAACAAGCCATATTTGTCCAATTGCGTGCGGGTTCCAGCACTGCAAGTTAGTACCAGATGTGGGACATTCCTGTTCCCTCCAAAAACCGCTAAATATCTTTTGAAAAGCCCTTTACTAACCCCGATAATGTACTGTATAATGTTAAAGTGTCCTGGGAAAGTTCTCTTCATACCCATTATCAATACACTGATTCCTGTACTGTAGTATTATTGGTTTACAGGGAGCAAGTCACACCGTTTTAATTCTGCATACGAACTAGAGAGGTTTCTTCTTGTATCAGTGTTCAGAGAGTTTTATTTTTATTTTTTCTTATGGTTCAATTTTAACAACTTTACATTCCTAAATATTAAGTCACAAAACTACACATGTAATGTAGGGGAGATAGAGAATGATTGTAACACAGGTCAGTTCTTTATTTGATGAAGAAAGGAACGAGTTATGAATCACTTTTAATCCTTATTCCACGTGAAGAAGTAGCACCCTTTCAGTAGACACTTTTAGAAGGAAAAAAAAAATTTAAGTAAGAAAGTATTTTTACTACTAAATTTATTTTTGTGACAGCATTTTGTACTTTGTCGGTAAACTCTTCAAACTTAAATCATGATTATTGCTTGTTATTGTTTCTATGTAGGTATCTTACATGCTAGTTGTGAGTGCTAATGTTTTAGCTGGTTCCTGACTACAATAGTCTCGGTTAGTACACAGTACACATAGATGGGCACACGTAGACACACACACACACACACACACATACATTTACATTTTGTTTTGTTTTATTCTTATGTTCAAATGACCTTGGCTACATGGCATACGCACACACACACACACACATACACACTAATTATGTTAAAAAAGTAAATTAAGTGTTAAAATAGTGTTAACATAAAAATCTTGCAATATCAGATGTTTGATTCCATCCCACGATATGTTAGAACAACTAACCCAGACTACACTGAATTGGAATATTTCACTCCTTGTATTTGACTAAACCCGCATTTTCTTTTTATGTTGCAGAGATAACACTTATACCATTGCACACCAGATACATGTAACTAGTTTGTATTACATTTGCACTGGCTTAAAAGAGCTCAAGATACAGACAAATGTCAAACATTTTACATCCATCCCTGGTCTCTCTTCCATCATTACTGAGGGAAACATCTTTCTGTATCATGTCTAATCCACAACTCCCAGCTATGGTCATTTCACACTTCATGCACTGGTATTAATTCTCTTTGTATCTCTGTTTCCTCACCAGGCTTTGCTGCTAGTGGCAAACTCTGTGGACAGCAACGCTGACTGTACACGCCTGGTGGTGGACGGCTGGCTGGAGCTGGAGATAAGGGAGCCAGAGGAGGCCCTGAAGGTGCTGTCCACAGCTCTCACTCTTAGGGCTGAGTGGGAGTGCCTCCTGCTGGCCCAGCTGGGACAGAGCACAGTCGGAGGACCAGCAGTCCAAGGGGTGTCCCGCAGAGTCACGGAGAAGCTGAGCGAAGGCCTAGTCCGCTTCCTGCTTTATACTGAGGTAATGATGTAATACTGACCTGGTGATTACAAAATAATGTACTAATATAATGTAAAAATAAGAGGCTAATACACATGCTGTTGCTCCAATAATATTTACTGGTATTCAGCTAGTTTCCACTTGAACCTTTTTTGCAAAAACCTAGAGGCAAAAACAAAGAGTGACTATCAGATTATTAAGAGCATAAAAAAAACCTTGAATACATATTGTTATTGAATTATTTGTTGAATTGCTGAACTGTTGTTCATTTCTACTCAGTGTCATTGAATATACACTTTCTGGTCTTTGTATACTTCTTACCTTCCTTCGCAGGTCAGTTACAGTCTGCAGCGACTCACAGCTTTCCAGACCCAGAACCTGTACATCGGCCCTCAGTCTGAGTCTGAGCTACCTCACATCAAAGCTCCAGATCTAAACCCACTGTTTCCAGGGATCGAGGCCAAGCCGCACCCCATTAAAGGAGGCCTGTGTGTCTCCAGCTCCTTCACCTACAACTGTTTGGCTGTGAGTCTGTCCAGTGTCCAGAAAAGCTTTTGGTTATAAAGAGATGGAAAATAGACATTTTAGCTGTTGGCTAAATCGTTCCATGTTTAGATGTGAAATTCACACATGCATAGAACTGAATTGTCATTATCATTGTCATTTTCTTTGCGTCAAAACAAATCCAAATTTATTTATATAGCGCCAAATCTTAACTAAGTTACCTCAAGGAACTTATATATAATAAGTTATATATAGAGCAGGTCTAGACCAAACTCTTGATGAAATTATTTAAATGGACCCGATAAATTCCACCTTGAGCAAACACTTGGTGACAGCGGGGAGAGAGAGAGAGAGTATCCCCCAGCAGTCTAGGCCTATAGCAGCATAACTAAGGGATGGTTCAGGGTCACCTGATCCAGCTCTAACTATAAGCTTTGTGAAAGAGGAAAGTTTGAAGCTGAATCTTAAATGTAGAGAGGGCATCTTTCTCCCAGACTGACACGGGGAGCTGGTTCCACAGAAGAAGGCTCTGCCTCCAGTTCTACTCTTGGAGACTCAAGGAACCACAAGTAAACCTCCATTTAGAGAGCGAAGTGATCTGCTGGTACAATAGGGAACTATGAGCTCTTTAGGATATGATGGAGTTGGTCACTAAGGGCTTTGTATGTGAGGAGAAGGATGTTAAATTCTGCTCTGAATTTTATCGGGAACCAGCGCAGAGACGCTAACACAGGAGAAATGTGATCTCTTTTTCTAGTTCCTGTCAGTACTCACGCAGCAGCATTTTGAATCAACTGAAGGCTTTTTATTGGAACATCCTGATAGTGAGTTACAGTTGTGGAGTCCAGAGGTAAAAAATGCACAGATTAGTTTTTCTGCATCTTTTTAAGACAGGATGTTTCTAATTTTTAAAGCTGTCCCAGAGACTTGTTTAATGTGAGGGTCAAAGGACATGTCCTGGTCAAAAATGACTCAAAGGTTCCTGATTAGCTTCATTTGGCTTCATAGATAAATACAGCTGGGTGTCATCTGTGTAGCAATGAAAATTTATGTGATGGTTCCTGATAATATTGCCTAAAGGTAGCATAAAAAAGTACCAGTCCGAGTAAGGTGAAAAGTATCGGCCCGAGGACAGAACCCTGTGGAACTTCATGATTAACTTTAGTGTGCAAGGAAGAGTCGTTGTTAACTTGAACAAACTGGAATCTATCTGATAAAAATGACTTAAATCAGTCTAGTGTGGTTCCTTTAATCCCCATTGAATGTTCCAGTTTCTGTAATAAAATATTATGATTAATGGTGTCAAATGCAGCACTGAGCTCCAACAGTACAAGTATGGAGGCCAGTTCATTGTCTGAGGCCATTAGAAGATCATTGCAGTGCTGTTTCTGTGCTACAATGTACTATAAACCCTGATGGAAATTCAAACAAACCATTCCTATGCAGATGGTCACATAATTGGTTTGTAATAGCTATTTTAAGGATTTTAGAAATGAAAGGGAGGTTAGATATCACCAAATGTTAAACCAGTGAAAGGTGCTACTACAGGTGGAATTAATTTCCAGGGATCCAGAGGTCATCATAGGTGACAAACAGTTTATTTATTAGTTTCGTCCTTCTACATTATAGGTCACCAAATCATCTTCCAGATAAACACAGACATGATCAAAATGTTTTTTCTGTCTGAGTTCAAAGGTGTTGAAAAGGCGATAGCGTCCACATGACTGAGGTTACAGTTTGCTACCTCAGCAGCTGAACCAAACAGCTGATGAACCACAATAGACAGGGTATGTGCAGGTCTTAAAAAACACCTAATTCAGTTTACTCAACAAAGGGGCCCAAGAGGGTATTAAATTAATAATTTTTTAATTGGCTAATCCTTCAATTCTTCAACTCTCTGCTGCTTATGTGTCTGGGGCACCGTGAGATGTAATTTCAAATAAATTAATGCACTTATTAAATAATTGTAGGACTTATTATCCATACTAGTTTTCACTCATTCTTAAAAAGTCCTTAATTTGATTTAATGTGAACACTGTGGTAATGCAATGTGTATGTGAAACAGGGTGTCACATACTTTACCTGAATAATTATGGCTCACAAATAGATTGAAACTAAATAAAACAGAAAAGTTTAATTCCCTGAGACGATATCTTTCTTTAAAAAAAAGTCATGGCTGGCTTGTTCTAGCTGTCCCACTGACTTGATTCGAACAGATGAGTGTTTAGGTGCTGAAATTAATATATATATAATTTGGAGTTAACCTAGACAAACGTCATCTCTATCACTGACGCTTGTGTGTTTGCTTTATGATTTTCAGGACTCGAGGGATCTCTACAGTGAGTGTCTACGCACTTTCTGGAGCTGTCCCAACTGTGACCTCTACATGCCTCTGACTCCTCTGGAGCGCATGCAGCACGAGGCCTCCTGCAGGCCAGCAGGCGAACAGCAGCAGGAGGAAGGTCAGAAATTTCTTTTATCAATTTTCAGGTATCTTTTGATTTTAGATTACTTAAACAAATGCACAAGCTAATAGGCTCAGCAGCTGACAGATACTTGGTGTCTATAAGTTTTGAATACATATCATTGCTTGATGTTAATTGAGGGTGTGTGTTGTGGTTTTCAGAGCCAGCAGATGGAAAGGCAGGCTCATCCTCAGTGTCCAGTCTTACCAGAGTTTATCACTGTGATGTCTGTAATGAAGACTTGACCCTCACCCCCACTGAGATCCTCAAACATAAAAGGCAGCACATGTACTCAGCCAAATAACAGACCACTGAGCGCAGCACCTGAAGGACAACACCTAATCACTGCTTGTGTCTGTCCTGATGGGAATAGACTGACTTTATGGAATAATGTTTTTTACATAAAATTGTAAACCTTTCCTTCCTTTTGTAGTTGAGAAACATGAAATTAAATTGTTATCACCTCCCTGCATCCTTGTGTATGGATGTGTTTGTTCCAAAAATCTAAGCATATTATTCAAATTCAGAATTTATTTTATTTATATAGCGCCAAATCATAACAAAGTTACCTGAAGGCACTTTACATATAGAGCAGGTCTAGACCAAACTCTTTGTACAATTATTTAAAGGGACCAACAAATCCCACCATGAGCAAGTACTTGGGAAAAACTTCCTTTAAGAGGCAGAGACCAGAACCGGGGCTCAGGGTGGGCGGCCGTGTGTCTTTGACCAGTTGGACATATTATGGTCTTATTCAAAGGCCAGAAATGAACCTTAGTTTAACAAAAGAAAACACTCGATGTTTTTGCAGATTCCTTTGATAGCATTGTGGAATAATATATACTTTCAGACAGCGTTCAGGAAAAGGCTCAGTGAGATAATGACATGGTTCAGAGAGAGAGGAGAAGACACTGATTTTTAAAATATAGAGTGAGGGTTTAATAATGATACAAACCCACGATATGTAACACCTCAAAGCAGCACATTGGCACAAAGTCAGAAGTAAGACAGCACGGAAGATAAAAACCTGTCTCAAAAAAATAAAGAATCAGAATAAATATCTCAATAAATAAATAAACAGGTAATATCTCATTAATTACTTTGAAACTAATAAATACGTACATTTGGAAATATGCACATCGGCAGAAATCAATAACCAAAAAAGTAAATAGTACTTAATACAGAGTTACTTAGAAATCATAAGTTATTGATTACTCAAATCAAAAGGCACATTTATTAAGATGTAAGAATGGGGCCTGCAGTTGTGATCGCATGACTGTCAGTACTGTACTCTAACACCATTTCTGGACCAGAAGTAGCAAACTGTGTGCAATGGCTTGACTAGTTCTGTATATCTGCACCATCGAGTGAACATGTGTGTCTGTGTGTGCGGGTCTATGCGTTGCAGATTTGTGGGGATGTTGTGTGTCTGTGTGGGACAAAGGGTTAACGTGGGATCAGGAAATGACAGTCTGGTGACAGACTGAGTTTGCGTTTCCTGCCTTTGTGTCAGGACGTCTTTTTTTCTAAGTTTGTGGGGGGGGTTTTTTTGTTTCGTTTTTGTTTTTTGTTTTTTTTGTTTTTTTTCGGCTGACTGGCCGAGTAGTGAAGACAACCATCCTATAACCAAGAGGTTGAGGGTTGTGTGTTCATCAGTAGTCGTGTGTCCTGACCCTGAACTCTACTGCCTGTTCACTCACTTTAAGTCACTTTGGATAAAAGTTCTTGGCTAAACCTAAAATGTAAATAATCAGGTGAAGCTTCTGAAAGGTTCATTCTGCCATAATTTAAGGTCTACCAAGTGATCCTTCATTTGAGACATGGGATTGCCGTGCAACTAGTCAACACTAGTTTCCCTGTACAGAGCATACTTGTGTATTACCATCTTAGATTTTAAAGGAGAATGCCTCTGGATTTAAAAGAGAAATTCCCCCACAGATTCTCTTTTGAAGATATCATCATTCTGTGATGCTCGGTGCATTTCATTAGTTATTTTGTGATAGTTTTTTTTTCTCATTTATTTTGCAGAGCTCTTGTTTTACTCAACCTGCAAAATCAACATCTAGCCTGCTTTATGATCACTTACAATTTTTAGGAAATCTTTCAAGAACTCATAGAAAACCAGGCGTAAGCTTGTTGTATTCAGTACTTGGTTCTTTGTGTAGATGACAAGAGCAATAACAACGGTTACAGGAATATTAAAGCCTTGGTTTTCCCAGTCAACAAAAAAAAAACGATCTTATAAATGTTGAGGCTGCATTGCATTTTGGTCAAGAGACAAACTGAGGCCTCTACCTCCTCTTCTATAATGTATTTCACCTTGCATGATTGTTAAACACTGGTGCAAAGTAGAGGCTGTATAAAAACAAAAAATCATGTTTATATTGATACATTAGACTTAAAAAAAAAAAAAAAAAAAAAACATGTTTAAAATCTGGAACTGTGATAGTTCTAACCTAATCAACCCTTGGCCAGTTATTCACTGGAAGTAGAAAAATATACCACCAATCTGCAAAATAGACACAGAAATGCAAGGTACATCACCAGAAACATTTTTTAAAAATGTCTTGGGGTGAATTTATCTTTAAGTCCAACTATAAACATACAAAAACCTTCTTCACACACTATTGAGCATCCTCAACACCTTGGGTGGAATAAGAATTTGAAGGATTGTTTCTGACTCTGCCACACCGCCTCACAGATCGGTAGAAGGCAGCGGGAAAGTTTGAAAAGGTTTAGGGCAGGACATAAAATAGCAGCTTTTTTCGACTTCATACTTAAAGCAACATTCAGAAAACACATCCGCCACTGTTCCCAAAGAAAGACGTCCCTCCATTCATCTTTTTCAAGTTAATGTGTCTCTTTTCTTATCACAGGGTCAACAGTCTTCAGCATGTGTTTTTATGTGTCATATGTATATATGAGCCACATGCTGCAACTCAAAGTTTGTGTTCCCATTTATCTTTTCTGCTCGATATCGAACACAATTACACACTACAGTATTTAGCTCCAACACTTTTCTGCCTGGTTTTTCCTAATGTGAGCAACCGGTACAAAAATACTCTCTCAATACATTGTTCATTGCACTTCATTTTTTGGTGGCGTCTCATTCAAAAGCCTACACACATCTACAGATTGGTTAGCGTGGGGTCCTGTTCAGTTCATCTTTGGGGTCGGGATTGTACGGTCAGTGTGTACATTAGGTAGAATAGACTCGCTCAGAGGCCTCAATTGTAAGCACCTTGACTGATTCAACAAGTACAGTGGTTGGATGTAATGTTTACTATGATTAATATTGAAAATACATGGATAGATGAAAAACTATGTGTAAAATGAAGGTGTTTAATGTTTGACACACAATTCTTGATTTTTTTTTTTTTTTCCAAGAAAAGAAAAATAATCTTGAGTTTGGTTACAAAGGACCATAATGAATCACATTATGACTTTTAAGTCTTTGTGGTTGTCATTGCAACTTCCCTTAACCATAATTGTCCCTTTGCATTTGATAACCTTTCTTCCACTGTGGTCTACTACTTTAATCAAAAGACAACACTAGTGGTCTCAGATGCTAATACTTTTTTGAAGACTGCATTCACTCTTGCTCAACTCTCTCCAAACCTCTTTCCTGTCCTCTTCTTGACCAGGGTTTGTGTAACATCTGAGGTAAAATTAGAGGTAAAGGGTGACATCTGCTCATCTGACTGATAAACAGGCCAATATGAAACAAATAACTTCCCCAAGATCTAGTGTTTGTGAATATGTGATAGTGTGTGCCACTGGGGGATTCTGTCAATATGTTTTACATTTAATAAAATATACCAATTAAAATTATTACAATCATATATATAAACATCTTTTGTTTTTTGTGTTTTTCTTTCTAAATAAAAAAACAAACAAACAAAAAAAAACAGACATTTGAAACAGTGTACACATCATCGTTGCCTCTGCCACTCTTCCCGCAGTAAAGTTTCTGACTGCTAACTCTAGATCCAACCCTCAGTAAATCCACTACGAAGGCTCCAGATGACTCCCACAGAGCCTGGTCTGAGTGCAGAGCACCTTCAGCAGGCATGGACCAGTGAGGAAGGCCCCAGGTTGAAAAGAGAAAGAGCGGAATGCAGTGGAAGGCCGTGGGGCTTTGGAGGGCCATGTTAGAGGTCTGGGTCTACTGAGAGCACTGATCCACCTGCTAAGCTCCAGCTCCTGCACCCCTACAGGTGCTCTCTCCTCTGGACACCCAACCCCTCTTGGTCCTGGGAACCCCTCCCGCCCCCTAGCCTGGCCTCATCGGACCGCCTTGTGCTTTCCCCCACAGCAGCCACACCTCTCCCCACACCGCAGGCAGGCGCGCAAAGGCAGGTAGCAGCACATGCAGGGCACGAAGAGCGACAGAGCCAGGAGGGCCAACCAGCGGGCACAGCAAAGGGGGTGCGGGTGGCCCCCCATCGAGTCATCGCACGAGCAAGGCTCCCAGAACTCTCCCTCAGAGTCCGACATGCAGTGGTAGAGCAGACTCTCTGCGCACCACACACAGGTCCACTGGCGCAGGCAGTGCAGGGCCGGGTCTGGGGCATCTCTGCAGCGGCCCCGCCCGTTCTCTGAAGCGCTGAAAACAGAGCGGCAGTACACACAGCGAGATGAGCATGACGATGAAGCCTGTGGACAAGGGCTATCGTCATCAGGGGAGATAACCCCCGGGTCACCGCTGCTGCTGGCCCCTCCTCCTCTCTTACGAGTCCGCGACCGAGGCGTGGCCAGTGAGGTGTGGATGCAGCATGGAGAGGGTGAACCTTTTCCCGTCTCCTGGGGTGAGCCGGCACCTGAGGACACACCTGACACAGCGTTGGGCATGGACATACAGGTGGGTGACGACGAGGACAGACGCTGGGAAGCTTTACTGTCCAAGCTCACTGTCATGTCACAGCCTGCCGTCCCCACTCCTGCCAGCTCCTTCTCAAAGCGAACCACGCACAGCTCTGACTTGTCCTGCAGACTCCCCCCACCGCCAACGACCACACCCCCAGTCAGCCCCCCGACCATAGTCCTGGTGGCCCCAGCCCTTCGGTAGTCCTCATAACCTCTAGAACCCCACAGGTCTTTACAAGGGTCCACACTGCGAAGGTCTCCCTCTTCCAGCAGAGAAATGGTAGGCGAGAGGGGCGACAGAGGAGATGAGGCTGGGGGACCCACAGGTGGAGTAGGTGGAGCAGGAGGTGGGGGCGGTGGTGCTGGGGGATTCAACACAGCCGTCATTTGTGAAAGCTGGTGCTGTCCCGGCCTGGTGTGGATCTGTGGAGAGGGTATAGGATTACAGAGTGAGTCAGGAACAGTGTGTACTGTGGCAGCGATTACAGCAGGTTTTCATCTTGAGCATAACTCTAGATGCACAAGTCATCAAGAACTCCAAATTTGATAACGTTTTCTACCGGATGTCAGCCGGTCTCATGTATCTCCTGTAGGCATGGAGTTAAAGGTGCAGACAGAAGCAAAAAATGGCACCAAAAAGTCAAACCTCTGTGTTTTTGTGTGTGAAAATGTCTCATAATGAATTTAAAACATGGCTGGAAACCTAACGGACACATGACAGTGTCCGGATGCCTCTTTAAGAATTCCTCTTCTCTAGTAATCATCATCAGAGAAATCGGCTGAATATTAAATCAACATGTGTCTGTTCCTTGCGGCATCTTGTTATCACAGCGAGGTACCCAGTTTTAGACATGGTGCAGAAGGTGTTGCTCTACCTGGGCAGGTGTCTGAGTGGTGACAGCATGGCCGGATCCAAAACTAAATTCATCTGACCGCACGAAGCAGGTGGACGACGACTCACTCGTCACTATGGTGATGGGTTTGGGAAGCATCTCCTTTCTGCTGTTGGATGACGACTCACTTCCTGTATGGGACTAGCAGAGGCTGCATGTCATCCAGCAAGTCAACAACACCAGTGACTGCATTGAGGCCCAGTGGGAGTATAAACAGGTCCTTGGAGACAATAGATGCTCATATGACAAACTGCTCAGATACTCACAGCTTGTCCATCGTCCTCAGTGTCGGCCTCTTCTGGTGTGGAGGATGAGGGCGAGTCAGAGCCTTGGTAACATGGAAAGAGAAGATTCAGACTTTCCTGGATATTTTCTAACGCCAGTTGCAACATGACAAATGAACTGAGCCAATATATGAAGCATGTGTTCTCTCTACCTCTGTCGAGTTTGTCTATGACAGTCTGCAGCCCTTTCTCAAAGGAGATGGCATCGGCAGGACTCTGGAAGGTGAGGCCAAACTTTCGATCCTCTACTCGCCAGTGATGGAAGATGGGGTTCACTTTGTTGTACACCAGCCCCCTCTGCACTGCACACTCCAACACCGGCTGAGGACACAGGCAGCAAACAAGTTAGATTGCCATCGCTTCCTGAAGTCTTGCCCTTACATGACATGCATCTATGGTCTTTAGGCGGTGTCGAGGAACAACGTGGCACCAAAGACAGCCACAACACACACGCACACACTCACGGCTCGATCTCGCAGCCGCTCTCCACGTATGACGTATTCTCTCCGCCCCCTGCCGTCATGGGCCCGCCCCTTACATATGACCACATGACTGAGGCCGCCGCCTCCGAGGGGCACCCAACCGCCGCTGGAGTCGTCACGTGTCATCACCACGGCACGAACACGCACGCTGTCAGGGAAGAGTGAGCAGAGGCCCAGGCTGATTAACACACACACACACACACACACACACGGACACACACATTCATTCAGCTGAGAAAGGAGAAGCCTAAAGGTCCACTTCCACATCCAACACAGAAATGCAGAGCAAATGTCAGTGTGACGACTGCGCGCCGAGGCGGCTGTTTTCAGCTTTGTTGAACTAAGATAACGTGATGAAATTCACACAAAGAGGACAGATCTGACAGCTCGGCCCGCGAGGCTACCGGCACCGCAACACGACAGCTCAAATGCATGTCACACAGCGATAAGTGAGAGCAGTTTCTACGAGTCCACAACAACATAACACTGGCCGTAAATGTGATTTTAATCGGCATGTGAAGATCAGCAAGGAAATATTTGAGCAGCCACCTCAGGTCTGGCGCCATTCAAAGGGACAATGTGGGAATTAAACCTGGGATGTTCAGTGGGGGCTTGACTGTCAGCTATAACGCGCTGAGAATAAAGGAACTGTGGATCGAGAGTAAGCCAGCGTTTCGGGGGAGAGAAAGGGGCCAGATGGGAGGAGGGAGGAAGAATGAGTGTTTCCCAGATAGATGTATCAATGAACGCACCCATTCGCCATCAGAGGCCCCGGCATTCTTGCAGAAATAAGCTCTGCCCTCGCCGATCGACTGAATAATTCAGCACCGCAGTTCGACATGTGCATGTAAAGCATGCACAGCCACCTCTTGTTTCTTTTCTTTTCTTTTTTTTTTTTTTCCCAAGTCGCACCAAATTTTTAATTGTTGCAATTATTTTCCCAGACGCCGCTTCTCTTCATTCCGCCCCTGCCGCACGCACTCATTAACACACCCCGATATTATGTTATATTTTTTATGAATGGGACGGAGGAAGACGAGACTCGACATCGCACCGCGTCTGATCGTGTCTTATATATGTTTCCCCGGAAAATGAATTAGGCCTAAATACAATGCAATCGCGTGTGAAAAAAAAGGGGGAAGGAGGAAAAAGAAAAAAAAAAGGAACGAGTGGGTGAGAGGATGGAGAGGAAACGAGAGATGGGGGGAGGGGGTCGATTAGAAAAGGGAAGGAGGAGAGGAGGGGTGAGGATGAGGGAGAGAGAGAGAGAGAGAAAAAAATCACATTTCATTCATAAAGTTTGGCTTTAAAAAATCATAATGAAACCCCGAGACACGTTGATAAAAATCACAACGCCTCCATCCCTCCCTCGTTTTACTGTAGCCATGTCTTGAATGACGCGATGTTGGCCCCAAACTCGCCATATTTCGCCTTTTCCCCCCCCCCATACGTTTTACACATTGACTGATTTCATGACTGTTTTACCAATCGCTAGCCACGCATTTAGTTTTGAATTGTTGCATAGCTTCTGAATACGTTTTCGTTTTTATTATTGTTGTTAATTTTATGCGTGTAGATTGTGTGCCGGTCGTCTAAAAGCACAGGTCCACATGTAGGTGGCTTAACATTTATCCCACATTGGCATGGATATATCGGAAATGGGGTGTATGCTGTTGATTCAAGACTACGTAATGGTGTTTTTATTCTCGGCAGCCTGCTAAATTGTAGAGCAACGATTGTGATAATAGTGCATGATGCTGGATTGGTGTAACACTGATGGCGCTGGCGTTCTTTCTATCCGTTTTGGCGGATGGCTGAATATATATCTGCAATGTTAAAAATGAAAATGTAAGGACTTACTCGCCCTCCATGGCTCGGTGTTGCCCGCCGCTTGCAGCAGCCCACCCCAGGGTCTCCTCTCTCTCTCTTTTTATCCTCCTTTCAGGAAACACTCACAGACTCACTCACATTCTCTCTCTATCTGCTCTCATTTTCCTAATCTTTCTCTCTCTTCCCCTCTCTCTTGCTCTCGCTCTCTCTCTCTCCACCTTGATGTCGTTTCGGTGTATCAGGATAGGCTTGAGGTTGCAGCAGCCATTTTCCGCTGGCAGCATCCTCCCTCTCCCTCCCCCCCCCCCCCCTCCCTCCCCCTCCAAATCACTCCCTCGCTTATTCTTTCTCACTACCTGCCCTGTGCCAACACATCCGCACTAATCATTGACAGCACCATGGCTTTAGGTGAGCTATATGGTTTGTCAGTGCAACCATGTGATTTGAAACGATTTCAACTGAACACTCAGTTGCTGGTATATGTAGTGACGTGGGTTGTAAATGAAAAGCTGGGTAAACCTCCAATGACCTCCGGTTGATCCTTTGATTATTACAGGGCAAACAAATTCTGTAGAGCAAATTTAAAATATAGATAAAAATAAAAGTGTATTTGCCCCTCGTTGTATTTTTTATTTTATTTTTTTTGCTGGTATTTGTGATTTTAAACTACTCAGTCTGGCTCATTATTGAGTTCTTCTGATTACATTGTTTAATTTTTAACAGTGCATATTATGTAACATACTATTACAAACTAATACAGAATGTATTAGTATACATACTAATATATGCTATTATAAGCAGGTAGAGAACACAACCCGTGCCAGTTTCCCTTGGGGTTGGTGCCCTCAGCGACAAAGGTTTCAGCACCATGGACAGCAACGCCTCCCCATTTAAAGTCACGGCACCTTTCACAAACAATCAGAGGTGAAATTCCTCAAGCAGTGAACATTGCATTTGGGGAAATCTGGATGAAAAGTTATTTTATGTTAAGTCTTTGTGGTTTATAGTTTTTTTTGATGGTTTTAATTAGGCCTCTCTCTAAATACTGATACTGAAATAGTTCTGACTATGCAGGGAGTAGCATGAAATAATTTAAAAGCAATATTAATAAATGCATAACCCATATCGAGCTATCGAGTATGAAAATGAAACCAGCTGTTGACTCGACAGTCAACAGTGTCTACATGGAATCACTCGTGGAGCAGGAATCGACTGTAAACGCACAGTAGATTATAGGCCATAGGCTATATTAGCATTACAGCACACAATGCTAGCAAACGCTAAAGCCACATCTTTTTTCATGGTTTGGGTTAAAAGAAGTATAACCTAAAGTAACAATTCAAACTTCAGTGATTCACGAAACATTATAAACAAAGGTGGTCGTAGAAATGGCTCTCTACTGGGATAACTGAATGGGAAGTAAAGGGCGCCCGGTTCAAATCTTGGACGCATTAGTTTTTGTCTAGCATTGTCCCGTTATTCAGTTGCTCAATTTAAATACAGGTTTGTCACACAAAGAACTGTCTTTACAGCGTCTGAATGACATTATTGCTACTATCGCCAGGTAGCTTTGACCCGTGAAATCTACTGTGATTAGCCTATAACGTTTTTGTAGCAACATTTTTACAAAGTTTGCTCTTAAAATGATCTCAGACTGAATTAACAGTAGCTGAAAAAGTCCAGATCGAGCTCCACACGCTGCTCTGTGGCTCCCTGCACTATATGAAGACGCGATAAACACAAGAACATTTCCCGCACTGGATCAACAGAGTAGCACATTTGTATTTCTGCAGCTTTGTTGTTAAAGTTGAGTAGTTGCTTACACCAGTAAATCGCACAGATTAGATTCGTGGCTTTAGTATTTACAGACCTCTAGCAGGCACTTATTGCTCCTTTCAATTTCAATATCAATTTGAAGACATATCTAACCACGAATATCTTCAGCACCGAGGACAGCGCCTTAATCAACTGATCGCACACGAGTTAAAATCTCACGATAACACGAGGTAGTAGATATTAGTTTAACATGAACACAAAGGAAATAGTTAATCAATACTGATCATAATCCACATTCAAAAATAATATACTACTGACGGCTTTAGAGTTTATAAAGTGTAATGAATGTATTTAGTGATGGTTAATACATAATTTACTAATTATGTATAGGTCAGTTATAATCCAGTGATAATAATAACTTTTGATTGTCTACTCTCTGAAAAAGCAGTGAATAATATCTGACTCAAAATCATCTGTAAACATCTTATTAGCATTTACAACTGCAATATGGTATGGTATAATCATTTATTACCTTATATATAGTGTTTGATGAGTTGTTGATAAGCATACACAACTTGTGTAGAAAGAACAATACAGTGCAATGTGAAATATTAATATAAGAACTGTTTTTTCATTTTGCGCTTTGAATAAATATTTACATTGGTGTGCTCTCATTAAATTAAATGTTTTGTGAATAACATGGCTACGTGATTCAATCTAGTAATAATGTATTAATGCTGGTTAACCTTCCTCTTTCTAATAGGTCATCGGGTTTGCAGTTGTCACAGTTAGAGTGGTCTATGGGTTTCTCAGTTTCTAATGAGACAGTATGATAAGACAGCTTATCATAAAGTAGTACCTGAAAGGGTTATGAAATAAAAGACATAAACAGTCACAGGATTCCTGGTAAGGTGTTAGGACTGTAGGTCTATGGGATACACAAAATATACATTTTGTGTTACATATTTTTATAGATGTTTTTACCATTTTTGAATAACATCTAGGCCCAATAAGACAAGTTAACACCTATTTATGCCAGCATGGTCAGTTTCACCTGTTGCAGCCACCTTCATTTACCATCCAGAATAGTGCACACCGCAGAATAAACATGGCATCTTCATTACATTTCCAGGCATGCAGCAATCAAACAGTGTTTCATCTCACTTTCTGTTAGTAGGTTATTAGTTTGAGGGCAATTTGATTAAAGAAAACTTAATTTAAGAACAGCACCACAATATTAACTAATACAATTAGTCCCTGTGACCCTGTGGGACAGGGCCACAAGTTAAGATCGCAGTGCGGGACCCACCTTAGCCAACTGGTGGGGAAACCCAGGTATTTAGCATTGGTGAGATCATTAACAAGGCCATTGATACCGCTTGGTTCATTAAAGCTCCTGGCTGTTGCGGTGACTGTCCTCAGAGTCATTGAAGTCGCCTGAGGTCAGGTGTGTGCCATGGTGGGAGTCACATGAGGCCAAGTGTGGCTGGTTTAGTCTCCTGGGTAGTGGCGAAAGGACAGCGTTGTAGGTGGGGGATAAGTGGTGCCTGAGGCCTCCTCCTCTTTTGAGGGAGGGTTTCTTTATTTTGACATCGCTGGCCTCCTTCCCTCCTCTTTCAGACCAGCTTTCCTCCCTATCCAAAGTGAGGATGAGCCTCTGGGGGTTTGGGGCAGAGGGGCAGAAACTTTGTTCGTGTCAGATACTATGTGGTGACAATGGCTCCGATAATCGGTCCCCTGTGATGTGCGGTTTTAGTCGTTGTACAGTTTAAGAAAACATCCCTGCTGAGCGGCCGGCCCACCGCATAGGTTAGTGTGTTTAAAAACCTAAAGCTATTTCGCTGGCCACCCGCCACGTTTGCCTGTCCCCAAGTCAAACGGCCTCATTGTCTGATGTGTTTCCAGCCCCTGCACCAGCTGAGCAGCTAGACTGGATCAGCACATCAGCTCAGCCGCTGCGCGTCTGCAGCTGCAGCATTTACACAGAGAATAAAGACGTGTCCAGCGACTGTGAGTCAACTCTGAAATGAGTTAGTCGAGCATAACATTATGAGAAACTTACTCTTTACTCTATTTATTTAAGTATTTAAACCACTTAGCTTTGGATGCGCTGTACTTGTGCTTTACTTAGGCATTTTCTTGACATGCCACCTTATACTTCTACTCCACTGCTGAGTTGCTAGTCACTTTACAAATTGAGACTTTTTTTTTTTTTGCATAGAAAACATGTGAATATGAATGAATGAATCTATGTTATAAATTGTAGGTCCGAGGAAGGGAAACAGGGTGATGGTCACCGAGCCACATGTACTGGGTGTCTACACAACTATCACCTACACAACTATCACCTACACAACTATCACCTACACAGGTATCACCTGTCACTTATACAGATCCAGCTTCACCGGCACCTTTTCCTGACCTGATGATGAGTCTTTCACAGAGGTCATGCAGAAATGAAAACAGGTGCTCAGTGTTGTGTCTCTTAGTCAGCAAATGTATTCTTTTCTCAATGTGGATTTGGCAGAATGCAAGAGCAGTAATTTTGTGTTACGTTTGACACACACATTTATTACACAGTTTTTACACTGCTGTGTAAATGTGCAAAAGAGAGTGTGAATACACAGTGAGGAAACAGTTGAAATCTGCAGTTACTGAGTGTATTTTGTGTCAAAGCACTGAAAAGTGCTGTTGTGCTAACTGTGTTGAGTTTTGTACTGAGAGATGCATGTTACCAGTCACAGTAAAAAATATCAATAGATGATATTTTTATGGTATATACTGGTATAACACATGGGGAATTTGTTTGCATTGAGTCCTTTTACTTAAAACACTTTTTGTTGTTTTCCTGAGTATACTTGCATACTTTTAGTTAAGTAACATTTGCAATGAAGTGTGTTTATAGTGTATTCGTACAACACTGTGCCCTGGACAAAACAAAAATAAATGTCATCGAAACACTCACAACACTCAGCTAAAACCACTACAAAGTGGGGCATGTAAATATAAGTGTCTCCTTGCACCACCTTTCTCTGCCATTACACGGGGCTGGTGTTGGGATTATTTTAAGGAGCGGATTAATATATCCGCTCCAGAGAGTATTTCCAGCAGCAGAACAGTGTGTGTGGGATTGAGTCAAAATAAACTACAGTGGCTGTGCTAATGAAGGGACGTGTTTGTTATCCAATAAGCTTTATCATGCTTTAGATACATTTAGGGCAAAGTTGGTAGGAAGTTAATTCATTGGTGGATATGTTCGTTCCATGCTAAAACTCATCCATCTGATAATAAGACAACATTTATATTTTGCAGGCAAGCTGAATAAGAAGAATGGGTATTCTACTGTCAAAAAGGGTAAAACAAAAGGAAAAGCAGCCATTCAATAAAGATATAAATGGGAGCACAAAAGAAGCGGCAGCTAGTCAAGGACCGGGCCCAACTCATCTTATTAATCATAAAATGGAACCCAGCATTAGTAATGAAGCAGTACCCTCACAAGTGGACCATGTCCCTACATTTGATGCCCCTAAACATCAGGATTTATCTGAAAAATTAAGACAGCCACGGACAAACCCTTCAGCACGATTGCTGCAAAAGTTAAAACCTACAGCACTAATGCAGCCACAGATAGACAGACAGAAGACGTGTGGCTATACTCAATCTGTGGAAACTAGAAATTTCACACCATCACAGCGCAATCCTGTTGCGTCAGAGGTAACACTACAGACAGTACGGGCTGCTGCACCATGTGACAAGGGCAAGAAGACTACTGCAGACCCTGTCCAAAGATCAGAGATATCTGCCTGCAAAGACTCGTTGCCTGGGGTAGGATACAGGTGAGTTCTTTGTATGGAGAAATACATTTTATAAGCATTACACACAAAAATGTTGTATGAGCTGCAGTCTCTCCATGTAATCGAACTTCTATCTGCCAACTTCAGTAGCTCATGGAGTATGGAGCAACAAGAGATAGCCACTCAACTTAACAGCTCAACAGCAGTGCCTCATGTGTGCGTAGAGGTAGGCAGAGGTGCACCTACAGAAAACCTGCGCGGCATAGAAGCAGAGGCACAGACGAAAGCAAAGATCAAATAACACAGTCAAAATTCAAAAAAATGTCTTCCCCCTAATATGAACCACGAACGGACCTGCCATGCAACAGATAAGGCCCACAACATTGCAAAGCGAATCGCAACTGCAAAATCAGGTATTGCTGGACAGCTTGCCACCAAGCACAGAGCCACTCGACCATTCAACAAAAATGTCAAATCAGCCAAGTGCTCAAGTTAGGAGCACTTGGCTGCATCACAAAAGCTTTATTGCTTTAGTTAAGTCAGTGTTACTAACATATGTGTAGTCTATCAATATTGGGTCACAGACAAATCAGAAAGAGGCCGAGCGAATGCTGCCAAAATGATGCTCAGACAGAAACTAGAAAAGAAATGAAAGGCTCCACCAGGAGATGGCAGTAAGAGTTCCCAGCCAACAAGTGAAGAAACAGTCACCAGTGTTCCAGAGAGTTCACAACGGCAAGTTTACACTGCCCTGGAAGAAAACCCAGCCAAGAAACACTATGATCAACGCCTAATACCTCAACTTAACAAAGCTGACTATGGAAGCACTTCACCTTGTATACAAAACTCAACATGAAAGCTGTAGCACGTCCCAGTAGTGGAGAAGAGGCGCACAGCTGCCCCAGATAATGGCACCACTCGTGATTCATAAACTGATTCAGACACAAAGTTAAGACTCCAGGGCAAACCTAAAGTTTTCCAATACTATTACTTTTAAACCAAAAAGGCAATACGCGCCCAAAGCTTTGATTAAAAATCACCTTAGGGATGATACAGGAAATATTATGCAAGGAAAGCTGAGTAAGAAAAACAGTCAGGTTGAAAAAGAAAAGAAGGAGCCAGCCATCACACCTCCAGTGACTCCAACAAACAATGTCTGCGGTGAGGATCGCTGGCCCCCGTTTACCATGAATGCATCCTGTTGCTGCGAGGCACCCTGTCAACATAACCCAGGGATCCAAAAGTGGTGAGCTGTACATTGAATTTCAAACTGTTTTAAGACAGTATTCAATGATAACTAGTGCACAAACTTAAGTTAAAAAATAAGCACCAACTTTTTTTGCTCCTACTTGACAAAAATCACTAAATAACATCTTTGACTTGTAATTGCACAGGATTGATGACTGCCCAAACTACAAAGGTTAGGCTCCTCGGGTTCACCGCCGCAGTGCTCGCACCTTGCTTCGCACTAAGACAGATAGAAGATGAGGAGCCACTTCTACATTCTTGAAGAGATACTCAAGAATGTAGAAAATACATTAAAGAAATTTGTTAACAACTTGAAAATTGTTAAGTTCCTATTAATGGCTTGCTTCCAAATAAAGTTAGAGGAGTTGTGTAAAAAAAAAAAAACAAAAAAAAAAAACTGAAACATACAGTCATTCAAAAAGTTTATTCTCTGAATCATTTATTGCAGACAAAGACTTGCATTGTAAGATCAACTGGATTACAAACCATCTAGGGAGAAAGAGGCATTACCATTTAGAAAACACTCAAACTTCAATGGCAATTCTGTCAGTTGCTAGGATACACGGCAAGGGCAATACGTTTCTGTGAGCTCTACTAACGAGAAAATGAACTTTGTATATAAAAAAATGTTTGTGAAAAAAAATGTGTTGATAGTTTTGTGTGACACTGAAAGGCAAAGTCACAGGGGGGTGATTGTGATGAACTTTCTTGTAGTTGTAAAAGAAATGAGCACCAAGGGTATTAAATGCTGGACTTGAAGTTCTTGTTTTTCAGTCACCAGCTGGGAATGACCATTGAAAAGCTCATTTTAATGGGGGACAGATGGCATCATGAGTAAAATAATTAAATGTAACTTTCTAAACCCTTGACCGTCTTCAATAAAAGTTAGATATTTAGCAACTGTTGAACGGACTGATCGCCTGTGATAGTTTTAGGTTTGTTCCCCATCTTTTAAAATGACAGCAAACTGCCAGACTGAAGACCTGTAGATAGGTGTAAGAGTACAGGAAAAATAGTTCTGGCAATAAAAGAAGTCATAAACCTCAGGGAAACTGCATTTGAACTGAGTGGATGTACATTGGATCAGCGCCGTGTGTCTGAGTGTGTCTGTACATGGTTGAGTGTGTTCCTGGAGGTGGATTACACAATCATTTCCAGCTGCCGTGCATATTCGATGACCTGTTGTGCCAACTCCGTAGAGGGGATGGTCACCTCTTCTGTCCGCTGCTGCTGACTGGTGAAGGAGTAATAGCCATCTGGGCTCAAACTCCATCCCCTCTGAAATGAAAAGGACAACAAACAATAGGTAATCGTTCATTCCAGCCAAAGTCTTGCTTTTTCCACCTTACTATATACCTTATTGTAATATAGTAAGTAGTAGAAGTAATTGATGTTCATTAGATTACATTAAGCATGTACTTGTTGTAGAACCTCACAGGCTGTTGTTGTTGTTAAAAACCCATTTTCCACATTTGTAAAATGCCATTGCATTTTCATGTTCTGTGGGTACATAACGCCTCTAAAATAAAATGTTTTTTACTTGACCTATAATTTAAATCTAAATTCCAATATGAGAATATACATACCTTCTTGGCATAGTCTGTCATCTTTTTTGGGGAACTGAAGAAAAGCACACGAGTGGCTTCACTGAACTGGATCTGCTCATATGCTTTCTCTATGCAACCTGCGATTTCATCGCTGCAATTGAAAAGGTCAGTTTTAGCTGCAGTTATGTTTAAAAGACATGTTATATTTTCACCTAGTCTCCTTTTGCTTTCTGCACAATATATCACAATCAAAAATAGACATAATTAAATAAAAAATTAACAATGAGGTTTCCTTTCTAATATATAAAATAACCGAGATTGTTTCATTTGCAGTCAAATTATCAGCCGCTTTCATGTCACATTGATAAATGTGTTGAGTTAACTAGCAAGATAGCATAAACCACATTTTATTTCTATTGATACCTACAGCCTAATATACCTTCCCGCTGCTATACAAAGATGTTTAAATCGCAGACCAAAACTTTGCTGAAGGTGTCAAATATTGGTTTTAATTCGCTTTTGAAAACCAATCATATTGGTTTATTTTCTATGACAATGGCATAACAAAAATTTTAAACCACAAAATGCACAATTAACAAACCATTATTTTCACTGAGAAAATACAACTAAAAAAACAACTACATTGGTTATAAGAGTGTGGAGAGGTGACAATAGGCATAGTTATCATGTTGAACCTTACCGAATTGTGTCAAGCAGAATATCTATGAAAAATGTGTAGCTCTCAGCAGGGATGTTGCCTTTGGCCAGAAATACCTTGTTGTAGCTTCCCTCCATTAAGTACTGAAATGACCGAGAGAAGATATGAAACATTAAGGTTGAATTTATATAGTTTACAGTCATAAGTTATTGTTGGTGCAGTGATAATATTAGGAAAATAGACAATTCCACAGACTCAAGAATTTATCAGAGGTAACATTTTTGATCATTTGTGCCAATTAATTAGTATCTCAGGCCAAAATTGAAAATAAAAACTATGTTAAATCTTGCTTAGCCCATATAGATAATCTACATTTTTACTTTCAGCATTTCACCGATTATTTGCAATGCATTACACGTATGCATATCTGCACATGGCAGTCAGACATAAACATGTAGTGCTGAAACACGCAGTGTCGTATAACTACTGTATAAGAAATTCCACATTGACCCACTGGATACTCCTCCCTACTTTTGTGGACAGCCTAAAATAACCTGCAATTAGTTTTTGGTGCTGCAATAATATAAAAATAATGATTTAAGTCATTACTTATGTAATTTCAGATGCCAAATTTAAGCATAAAAATTATTAACTGGGCACAAAACTATCAAATTTGACTCAGTCACTGCAGAATAATGCAATTATAAACTCTAAAATCTGTACTTCGTCCAAGGATTAATCACAACACCTGCTCTAAGGACACTGGGTGTCTGATGTACACGTTGGTCTGAATGTCTCGTGCGCTCAGTCTCTCAAGCTCTGTGTGAAACTCAGACACGCGGTTCTGTGAGAGCAGGAAGAGCAGGTTCAATCCAAGCAACTGGTGCATGTAGGCAGCTTCAGGCAGTTCATCCCTTAATGACAATGGTTAAAAAAACAAAACAAACAAAAAAAACAATGTTAGAAAGGCAGGTGAGTACCATGTCACAAAATCCCACTAGACATGTAAAATAAAAAAAAAGTGACATTACTTGTAATCAAAGTAGTAACATTTTAGCTGGGCCATGTATCTCTCAAAGGATGGAATATCCTTCTTGAGGATACTCCACAAGGCTCCGATTTCAAGGACATCACCTGAAACACAGACACAGTCTTAACTAGATACAGCTTCTTTCAAACTGCACAGCTAGCACTAAGCCACGATTAATGTGAATTATCAATTGGCTTAAAATGACGCCTATACTTACGAGCTAAAATGAGCTGCTGCTTGGTGAGCGCGGACCCAGTGGTAGGTAAAAAGTTCAGCTCCAGTAATGAAATCTGTAGAGAGAGTTCACTGCGTGACTTTCTACGAAATTTCAAACATAATGTGTTGCTTCTTCATCAAGAGCTAAGACAATGACACGAATCCTTTATGACAAAACCAAATGTGCTGTCAGTTCTTCCTGTGACAGGGGTTTCAGAAACAAAACATAGTCACAACAAAATCATTGCAAGAAGTGCTGTAATAAAAACTAACAACCAGTGGGTAACGACTGATTCTCCTTTAACACATGAGAAACAAAGCAGCAGATTAACTCGTCAATTAACCTCCGTCAAATGTTTATTTTGGGTGTCAGGTCCAGATCAAAACTAGCTGGACAATGAATTAGCGAACACTACGCTGAGTTAGCAACACTGACAATGATTCGTTTCTTCACTGTCTTTCATACTCTCGGCCAAATAATTGTGTTGTCACCAGGACCTTAAAAACTCAACGTTATTATGTCTACAAACAATAAAACTGCGGGTGTCAAAAGCTTAACATCCTAAACTCTACACACCATGTTAGCCTGGTTAGCTTAGCAAGCGTAGCTACATTTGCTAAGAGCGCCGACACTTCTTTGGTAAACAGTGCCCCTGGTTCGACTAATAACACCAAAGGCAGGCACATCGATATGATATTCTACCTTGAGTTTACTCAGGAGATCTCCACATCTACTTAGGTTTGGGTTTTTCTTGTTCCACTCCGTTTTCAGTGTCTCGTACAGCCCAGCGGTCTCTTTCAGCGCCATGGTGATTCTGCAAAATGTACGACACCGGCCACCGTAATACGTTAAATGACTGTCGTGAAACGCTCGTGTTGCCCTGGACTGTTTTTCCTCTGCGACAGACGGCGGATCAAGATGGCGGCGTTCGGCGCGGAGCGGTGGCTGAGTGATTTACCAAATCATACCATTTTCAAAAAGATCCGAGAGAAGTTGGATCGCGAATACAACTCAAGTGAAAGAGGGGTCGCCAAAAACCTCGCATTTTGTTTGGGCGGAGACTTCTTCGTGTGGGACGATGCGGACCGCGTGTTTTACACGACCAACCTGAGACAGCTGAACTCAGACGAGAGTCGCAGTAGCGGGAACTATCAGACGTTGCTGTGCATCAACCCTCCTCTCTTCGAGGTCTGCCAGGTGTCGTTAAGTCCAACGCAGCACCACGTCGCGCTAGTGGGGCAGCGGGGCATCTCTGTGCTGGAGCTCCCTCAGCGGTGGGGCAAGAGGTCCGAGTTCGAGGGCGGACGGAGCGAGATCAACTGCAGGACCATCCCGGTGGCGGAGCGCTTTTTCACCAGCTCACCGTCGGTGAATCTGCGTCAGGCGGCTTGGTATCCCAGCGAGACCGATGAGCCCCACCTGGTGCTGCTCACATCCGACAACACCATCAGGTTTTACGGGTTAAAGTCGCCCCAAACGCCGGCCAAAGTCCTGCCTGTGTCGCAGTCGGATGATGACAGCAGCGTCCACCCCCCGGTCTGCTCCTATGCAGCATCTCTGGGCGAGATAGCAGTGGCGTTTGACTTCGGTCCGGTTTCGTCCCCCCCTCGGCGGCTGGCAGCGCAGTGCTCCAAAGAACAGCTGATCTATCCTCTGTACATCCTCTACGAGAATGGGGAGACCTATGTGAGCTACACGAGCCAAGCAAATGGGGTGAGTCTCAGTAAACCAGTGGGACCGCTCCCCATGTATCCTGCGGCAGAGGATAACTATGGCTACGATGCTTGTGCCATTCTCTGCCTGCCATGTGTGCCCAGTATCCTGGTCATCGCCACAGAAACTGGCACGCTGTATCACTGTGTAGTGCTGGAGTCTGAAGAAGAGGAGGAGACGGGGGCAGTTGAAAAGTGGATCCGAGGCACAGAGTCGGTGCCAGCTCTCTATGTTTTTGAGTGTGTTGAGCTAGAGCTCACCCTTAAGGTAGCCACAGGAGAGGATGAAGAGCCTCAGGAGTTCGATTTCACCTGCCCGATCAGACTGCACCGAGACCCCCTGTGCCAGCACAGATATCATTGCACCCACGAAGCAGGAGTGCACAGTGTGGGGTTAATCTGGGTCAACAAGCTGCAGAAGTTCCTCCAGTCAAATGAGGAGGATAAGGACAGTCTCCAGGAGCTGGCTGCTGAGAAGCGCTGTATTGTAGAGCACATTCTTTGCACCAGACCACTCCTAACCAGTCAGTCTGCCCCAGTACGTGGCTTTTTGATAGTGTCGGATCTTTCCTTGGGTGCCACCATGATCTGCATCACCAAATCCTACGAGTGCATTCTCTTGCCCCTGCTGAGCTCTATTCGCCCTCCCTCGCCACCCCTGCTCTGTTCCCATCCAGGCCCAGGCTCTGCTAGCTCCCCTTTGCGTGGGTTGGCCAATGACTCCTTCGAGCAGCACATCCGCAACATCCTGGCACGTAGCTCCAACAATCCTCTTGTACTTAAGGCCGGGGACAAGGACACATCACCGCCCCCTCCAGAGTGTCTGCAGCTCCTCAGCAGAGCCACACAGGTCTTCCGTGAGGAGTACATTCTCAAGCAGGACATGGCCCGTGAGGAGATGCAGAGGAGGGTAAAACTCCTGACAGGCCAGAAGAACAAGCAGCTAGAGGAGATGGCTCTATGCAGGGAGGAGAGGAAGAGTCTGAGAGAGTCGGCAGAGAGATTAGCTGATAAGTACGAAGATGCAAAGTATCGTCAGGAAACCATTATGAACAGGGTGAAAAAAGTGCTGGGCAGTTTGCAAAGCCAACTGCCGATATTGTCAAACAGTGAAAAGGATATGAAGAAGGAGCTGCAGGCCATCAGCGATCAGCTGAAACACCTTGACAACTGCATCAAACAGGTGAACATGAAGATGGAGTACCAGAAGAAGCAAGTGGACAAAGACGCACCTGCAGCCAGGACAACGGTCTCACTCAACGCACACCAGAAGAAAGTTGTCCAGGATGTCCTTCGAGAACAGGGACAGCAAATTGGTGACATGATGAAGCAGATAAAGGACATCAAAAACCATTTCAGTTTCTAAGCACTGCTAAAAATGTGTGAGTGAAAAAGTTCCAATGCTCGTCTGAATACAGCCGGTCATTAAATCTGCCTTTTTGTGATGTTTGTTGAGAAGCTGGAGCTGTATTTCCTAATAAGTGTGGAATGGGTATTTGAATTGAGAGATTTTTTTATATACTGATAATTACATTTCTTACCATATATTTGTCTCTTGATGGGGAGGAAATAGTTTTGCCTTTAAGTGTCGTATTTTGCATAATTTTACATCAATGTTTCTAAATGTTAAGGTTTAAGTCAGTGATTTAGTCAGAGCAGAATATGTAATGTACGGTCAGGTTAAATGGGAAATATTTTCAGCTAAGCTTACCAAGCTATTTTCAACATAATTTGTTTACCTTTTGGATAAATAATAAACTGTAACGTTCTATGAATGACTTAACTCATTTGTGACCAGTTACATGAGCCAATTGATAAGTTGAAAAACGCCAAACAAAAATACTAAATATTAAAAACCAAAGGTGAAAAAATGGCTTCATGAATTAGTCTGTCTTAGTAATCCATCCATAATTACACTGAATGTGTTTGGTCACTGTGTTTATGTCCCTACTACAAGAGAGAGCTTCCAAAAGAGACAAATTCAGTCCTTGTTACATCCATCATGTAAATACGTAATGAGCTTTAGAACATAACAAAACATGCATAGGGAATTAGAAACTTTACTATAAATGTAACTATAACTGCTGAAGCCAAGGAGGATTTCAGATTTTGACCTAAATCAGGGGTCACTTCAGGGCCGATGCGCACAAGCAGAAAAATTATAGCAACCAGTAACTGTCAACATACACCCAGTTGGCAGTTTAATGGGTGTAAAAACTAATTCAGTTTTTATTGAAGTAGGTTTAGAGAGGATTTGAGTCAACTTTACGAAACATCTGTAATTAGAATTAACTTCAACATCAGCACAGACTAATACTGTTGAATCAACACCTCTGCAACAGTATAATACAAAAACATTAGACCCTTGGTGAAGCTAAAGACTTATTGCATTAGCTCAGTGAACCAGTCAACTGAGTGTTCATATGTATAGACTTGAAGAAATGTGAACATGTCCTCTAATTTGGGGGCTTCAAAAGTGGGGTCCTTAGCAAAAAGGGGAATCATTTACACAAGTAACACGGTAAATGACAGAATGCATAACAATTTTGGTAATGAAAATATGGCCATCGAAAAACCCTGCACGCTGTCTGATTGGCAAAATAATGTATTGGCAACGTGTCCCTGGTAGACCTTCATCGGGCGAATAGTTTTCCAACACTGAGCAGCCATCTTAAATAGGGGTGGCCGTCGGTCGGCAGCCGATCGACTCATCCCATGTGAAGCAGAGGCTAACAAACCATTCTGCTTCACCAAATAACACATTTCACAATTTACAGTTCAACAGAAGATAGGAGAATCCACTCCTCCTCCTTCTACTCGCGATAAAACATGTAAAAGAAAAAATGTGATCAGTCGGTTGCGCGGCCTAATTAATCTAAAGTCAGTTAACGTGTTGATGAAGTTTGAGGTCCACTGCTTTGATGCGAACATCTCCATGCCTCCAGTCTGCCATCTACAGTTGTAGCGTGGGGTTGTCAGGAATCCTGCAGCCACCAGATGTCTCCCCACTCCTGAGCCGATTACCTCACTTTTTATTCCACTGCAGGTTTGCTAGTGCGGAATTCCCCATGTAAACACTGGGTGACGTATACGGGGACCCCGGTTTTGTTGAGTAAGCTTCATTGTTGGGGATGTCTGGTGTTGGTGGGGTCCTCTACATGTCTGTAACTTTAACCCCGTTGCTGTAACAGCATTCATGTAGCTTGATTTGAGCAGCAAATGTTTGAGGTGGTTTATGACTCAGCGTAGCCTTATTATGTAACAGGCAGGCATTGTTCAAACTGCTATGGGGATTTTTTATTCTGCTCTCTAAAATGGTGAATAGAATTGCTAGCAATGACTCGATAGTGAATACTTTAGAAACTAAATTTTCACCTGAGGTTTGCAGCTGTCAACAGTGAATATTCTCACCGTACTTGACTTTATTTTCACACATTACCTCCCTCTTTCTCTCACACACACAAATACACAGGAGAGGGCGTGGTGGGCTGCAGTTCCAGCACAAGAGCACTCCAAATAGGGGGTTGTTGTTTAAGTCTTTCCTAAAGGTACAGTGTCTAGATCCTGTGCATAAGCCCGAGGAACCTTAGCAGACCCTAGGAAAGGAGATATTAATAACTCTTGGGCCAGCCCACTGCATTCTTCACATGTGAGTCACTGTAAGCCAGAGAGGCGGGAGGAAAGAGTTGGTTTTCCCTCTGTTTCTCATTTGTGTTTCTTTCCATAGAAGAGTGGAACACAGAGGCGGGGAGGCCATCCCTCCTTTCATAGATCTTGGAACCCTCATGTGAAATACACACATCTCTGCACGGGACACATACTTGTGCTCGTACCACACAGTTTGCACAGGGCAAAACCAAGAAGACACACAGGCAGCCTAGTGAGAGTGGATGTTGAGCTAAGAATGAGGAGGAATGGACTGTACCTAACTGTGTGTGTGTGTGTCTGAGAGGGAGGGAGAGAAATAGCTTCAGATGGTGGGAATGAGAGGGGAGCCTCGGAAAATGGTGGTATGGGGACTTGGCAAGGGAGAGTGTGAGTCACTGTTTATCTCATCTGTCACTAAGAGACCAACTGAGCTCAATAGAAAAGAAAATCTTGTTAAAAGTGCCAAGTTAAATGCACCCAACTATTATTTCTGTACCATGTACTTTATGTTTAAGTGGAGACACATTGAATAACTCAGCGTTTCCGAACTATTCCTTTTACAAAAGGTTCAAAAAAGGGACGGGACACAGTCAGGGAATTTTATTTGGTTACAATAACAGTTAACATAGAACATTTGGTGGAGCTGTGTACAGTAGTCAGTAATGTATCATTCAATCAATCTTGTAGCTCAAGTTGATCTCAGCATGTTCTTTACGTAACTGAGGTCTTGCTCCTGCACATACAAAACAACGGAAACTATTACAAAAATAATATATAATGTACGCACAAAATGGTGGCATGTAAAGCATCAAAGTGAAATGCATTCAGGTTATTAGATTTGTGCTGCCAGTTTGAGCTGAAAATGCTATAAACAAATCATTTCAGCAAAATAAAATACATTTGTAAGATGATAGGATCACTGGAATGAACAGGTCTGAAAATGGCATAACCTTACAAATGATCACAGAGATAATACTGAGCCAGTCCAGTCTAGTCACTGGAAGAATGTTAAATTGAAAGATTAAATACAGTTTTTGCTCTGTATTCTGTGAAATAGATGCTGAATACTGCTCGCTTAGAGGGCGCCAGCCTTTATTTACTTCTGCTCTGCAAACACAAGTAGATATATTTTTAAAAGTTCATCATAAAAAAGCAAAGTTTGAGGAGCCGAAGGGAAGAAGCAACCAGATCAGTGTGACTTCTAAATACACAATCTTTTGGAGTAAGCCCTTGTTATAGTCTCAAAAGTAAGACTTACACTTAAATACAGTATGTTCCATTGTAAGAGACCAAAATCTGTCTCTGTGAACACATTACATAGAACATTTTGACATGGGTCTGGGGAGAAATGAGCGAATACAAACAGTAGCAGAGGTGTGACAGCCAACAGAGGAGAGTCTCTCTCAGCTCCAGCGACTTTGTGATGTGTTTATGCATCAGAGCCCTTCTGCCTACGTTTGGAGGGTGGGACCAGGCGGCTGGGGAGCTCAGGTGGTAGACCGTGGCCCTCCAGTTTGACTTCAATCAGGTGGCTAGCCAGGGCAAATTCTTCATCATCCAGCATGCCATCGCGATCCACATCTGACAGCTTCCAGATGCGACCCAGCACCGAGTTGGGCAGGCGGGAGCTCACCATCCAGTCCTTAGCCTTAGTGCCGCTCAGCTTCCCCTCATTGGGAGCAAGGTTATAGAAGATTTCATCGTATTTGGGCTTGTCTTTGGTCACCACCCAGTCCTCCTCCTCTTCACATCCCTCTCCGTTCTCCTCAGCAAAGGGGTCGCCCCCACAGAATGGTCCAGCACGGGTCCCCAGGAAGGCTCCTCCCTGTACACCAGGCTGCTCACCTGCCTCCAGCTCCTCCTGCCGCAGGAGGGGCATCAGTTTGGCAATGTCAGCAGACAGCAACTCATCCAGGGCTGCCATCAGATTGGGCTTCAAGGTTTTGAATTTGGTGAAATCATGAACCATCAGTTGCTCCTTGAAAAAGGAAATGACAAAAATTTGTTAGCCAGAAGATTTTCTGTCTTATTTAGATATAACTTAACTGTTTAAAAAAGTGTCATGGAGTAGTTATGTGCATTTCAGATGGTGAAAACCAACAGACTCAGACTGACCTGCATCTTGGCACAGTCTGGGAAGTCTCCAGCAGAAATGTTGTGCTGCAGCTGAATCTTAGAGAAAATAACTGGCAGCTGGTAGATCAGATTTTTCTTTTTATTGTCCTTTCTGAAGACAGAGGGCATCTCTTGCTTCAGATAGCTGATGATGTGGGCGTGGACCTGGGAATAAGAAAAGCAAAGGAAAGGTTTCTTCCACCAAGCTTTTTACACTTCTAACATTAAAATACAGTGCAGTAATAGATCAGTTATCATTTAATGTTGGAATGCCAAAAAAACACAAGCACACTGGGTCCACACACCCTAACCAGACGCGCCCTCTTGACCAGGTCGTTGAGCTTGCGTAAAGCTGCATTGCGAGGGAGGTTTTGGATGTCAGCGAACAGATCCTCCTCCTCCAGCTCAAACAGCTTGCGGTTGTCCGTAACCATCAGTGGCTCTGACCAGAAGGAGCCGATGTAGACACGCAGAACCTCTGGGGTGCCAAACACCTTCCCCAGGGACCACATGAGTGCACCATACACCCGCATCAGCTGCTGGGTGCCCACCATGTCTGCCTTGTTGAGCACCACACGCAGCTTGTCCTCGTTGCCCTTAAGGGCACCGATGGCCTCAGAGAACTCATCGGATATCTCCAGTTTATGGGCATCAAAGAGCAGGATGATCCGGTCCACACGCTCTGCAAACCAGCGCAGCACAGCTGGGAAGTCATAGCCTGTTTGAATATAGAAAGGAATGTAAAGAATATGAAAATCTGAATCTGCATTAGGGGATTAAAAAAAATAATAATACAGGGGCAAGGAGAGAGTAGAAGGTCGACACAGACACAAACCCTTCACACCCTCTCTACACCAATCTGTATGTGTCAAACCCACAACAACTTGAACAAGGCTTCGCTTTATGTAAAATACATTATGTTTTCCCATTGTAAAAACAATTCTTTGACTTTAGCATTCTAGTTTTGAGTGATTTCTTTCTTTCTTTACCCAAATTACAAAAAAGCACATTTTATTACTCTCCTCCTGTGGTCACATAGGTAGTTTTGGTTTGAGATACCCGTCACTGAATATTCTTTAAACAGACTACTGTTTGTGGTGCACAGAAATTTATATTTAAAAAATTATCAGTGCTATCTTTTAAAAAAACCATGTACCAGTTACTCTGGATAACCTACAAACTTCATTAGGAACTACTTCTTACCAGAGAAATAATGTATTCTCTGAATTATCCAGAGAAAGTGGGACATTTTTTCTGAAAAGAAAAGATGCATAATTTTTGAAATGTATTTTTTTTTATTTGTTGCTGTAAGAACCACAAACTGAATCCATTCACCTCAACTGTGTTGGGGTGAAGAAAGAAAGCCCTCATATAGATATTTCAAAACCAAAACTATCTGTCTGGTTGATAGCATCAGTGGGAAGTGAGGAAATGTGTTTTTCATAATGTGGAAGCACTCACCATTAAAACGTAACTGTTAGTTGCTCATGCAGATTGACTCTTATAGTGAGTTACTTGAAGCGTGCATGAATAGGAAAGTGGAAAAACTATAATGAGATGATGATGACAGTTATTTCTCTACAGTACATTCCTCCAGATGTGCTGAGGGTTTTCGTCTGTGCTACCTCTGTTCCTGATTAGGATTTCATGGCTGCTCATTGAACTGCTGAGATGTTTTCTTGTCTCACTGCCAAATGTTATTGTGACAGAGCAAACTAGTCCCATGAGTTATCCAGGCGTGCCAAGGAGATGAGTTTGTGAGATGACACTCAGGGATGTGTGTCTCTGCAGGCCCCCCAATGCCCTCTCCTCACCTTTTCTACGTCCCTCACCTCGGCTCACTCTCTGCTTTGCGCCAGACAGGATCCCCGGGGAGTCAATAATGCTAATACTCTCCAGGACCTGGTTGGGCATCTGGGCGCACTGGAACCTGGTGTTATCACCAGTAGACAGGAGAAAACTCATAAATGATGATAAGGCACAACTGCACAAAGGTCACTTGTGCGAAACACTGTCACTGTCAATGAAAAGACTCTAAATCATGTGAAAAATGGTTAACTCTTATCAAAGAAGCCAATGTTATCTAAGGAGCAGATTGGAAGCTGCCCTCATCAGACCTCCCACCCCTCCCTCTGCAGGCCATTGTGTGCAAGCAGGCCTCTCATTGCTGTGGGCTTCCTGAAGGAAAATGACCACTACTGCCAGAATCAAACAATAAGGCCTGCTAACGATGTGTGGCTTAGAACAACAACATCGCTTCCCGTAGCTTATGAGCTTAACGAGCCCACCGGCTCTCAGAACAGGAAGTCAAAGCAAAAGGAGAGACACAAATACATTCACAAACACACCCTGAAGTGGGAGAGAGGGACCCTGCTGGAAAACTGGCATTAGAGCTCAATGTTTGGGGCCCCATTAGCAGGAGTACTGTATGTTCCTGTCACTTGTGGCCTTCATGTCCATGTGACTAGTAGCTAAAAGGACTTTATTGTAAGACACGGCTCTCTTGCTTTACTAGAGTGGAAAAACATACACGGAAATCTGGTAGCCAGGACAGAAACCTTGAGTGTTAAGATTTCTGTTACAGGTTCCATTGGCCTCACTGTGTGTCTCACTTCATTTATTTGTCCTCACCCTGAGGGGCTGTGGCATCCTCTGACCTCGACTTTGAACATGCATAGATTATAGTTCCTGTCCTGAGTACATTTGCTTTCATCAGCCTCTCGGGTGATATCGCTCCCTTTCTCCATTTTTCCACAAATAAGGCAAGTGCCTCCCCGCTCTGAAATTTGGCACAAGGACTAGAAATTCCAAAGCACCAAAAAAAAACTGTTATCTCTCCCTTCCCTGTTTTCCCTCCTTCATTTCTCTTGTGGAGTCTGTCCAAAACATGCTGATATACAGTATATCTGGCTATAGTGGAATCATTACACAACACCGTGTGAATAAAATCGCTTATCTCACCTGTTGAGGAAGGTATTTCCAAATGGGTTGAGTTTACGGAAAGGCTTGTTGGGATCTACAATAAGTGCATTTCCAGGGATGACTCCCTCCACCTCCCCATGCATGATGGCAGTGAAGCAGTCAGTGGTGGGTTCAGGTCCCACCCTGCTCCCAGGAATATCCTGCTCCAGTAGATACCTGTCAGTCACACACATAGCTTATGCTTTTTTTCACCACTGCTAATTAAATAAGTTTAGCAAGCACACGCATTTCAGCAATGAACAAATGTTTGATGCACAGCTATAACGGCTTACTTGATGAATGTGGTCTTTCCAGTGGAGTATTGTCCCACCACCAGCACCATAGGCTTGTTATCAAAGTCTGCATCCTCCAAACTAGGAGAGTGGAAATCGTGGAAACCGTAGTACTGCTCCAGAGGCAGCAGCTTCTTTCGATACAGAGACTTGAGCCCCTCTGTCACAGTGCGGATCACCTCCGGCGCCTTCTTCACATTTTTTCGCCCCCAGCGTGACATGCTGATTGACTTATGAGATTGTGAGCTTCTTACAAAAATCAGTGTAAAGAGTTGTGTCTGTCGTTTGGAGCTGTATTTCCTGTGGCTGAACCTTGAAAAACCTTCAGGTGTTTCCTGTATTTATGTGAACGCTGCTCTCCTGTCCTTGAAGCCTCCTCTGCACACGTTGAGAGGAATGATAGGGTTGATGTTTTGTTTGAAGTCAGGATCTTTCCCTTTGAAAACAGTTGCAACACTGACAAAGTCTATTTCCTGGAATGAGGACAGAAAAGGAAAGTAGAGGTTAATCCAGATGAGATTAATCCAGGTGGCAAAAAACGTTTCTTGCTGTTCATGTGCCTGGTGATCAAAGTTTACCACAACCTGGAGCAAGGATGTGGAATCTGGAGTAAGTTTCAGCCCACCAGGAGTCTGCCAAGCATTGTCAGTGCATGCCTGGAAAAAGCTGGTGTTCAAGCTGGAAAACTTGCAAACCCAGCCCAGCATCAGGATTCGCACAGGCACAGCTCATTTCTTTAGTCAAATGAGTAAGACATTCCTTTTGTCCCCTGCAGTTCCTCTCAGTGGAACATGAAATACGTGCATGGCTCAATTGTTCATGTAGGGAAAAGACCTCTTATGGGTTAGTCTGTACATGGAAAAACTGATTTAACCCTCTTTTTCCCCCACTGTGGTCTACATAAACACACTGGATTAGGAGTTGAAGGCACAACTCATTATTGGAAGACTGACACAAAGACACAAAAGTAAGACACACATGAGCAGATGGTAACTCATCTGTGAAGAGCTTTCTTCTTTCAAATCCCATTTGAATTAGGATAAAAATATTTGCCTGGAGGAGACTAGGCAACACAGTACTAACATGTCACAAGACCAGTGTGGACAGAGTTCTTCAAAATGGCGAACCCTGGAGATTTACAGTGGAGACATACTAAAGTACTGTGCCAACCACGCTCTATGAGTAAAAGTTGATCTACAGGCTTCGTGTGAGACTTAAAAGATGAGTTAAGGCTTTGGGATCATTTTCTAAAAGTTTTCTAAAGTTATAAGATGGTGGAAAATGCCTCGTGGGTTTGTGTAGCACAATTGTAACACAGTTTTGGAATGTAAAATTTAAGCCTGCGGTAGCAACATGAATCAGACATGGAAAAAATACTCAAAAAGCCTATTTTAATCTTCAATTAAACTGTGATCTTTATACTTACCAAATACCATCAAGGATTGGTTTCCCCTGCTGCATCACAACCTGTCTGTATTTTAGTTAAAGTTCAAATTTAAGATGATCATTACAGCCGCATTTTTACATTTAAAAAGGATTTGAAGTATTTACCAAATAAGAATGGAGAAAGCACAGCCTCCTTTAAGCACCTTGATCTCTCTCTCCAGGTTTGCCCTCTGGAGTTTGGAAAATATTTTGGCTTGAGGAGACAAAAACAGTGAGTCTGTTCGAGGAGCTGCAGCTACATGTATGGGTGTACCTCTGACAGCGAATAGGAACCCTCAGTGGAGCGTCAGTGCGGCAAGATTATAGAGGATCGTTCTTCTCCAGGGTTTAACGTAGTTCAGATGAGCTCCAGATCTGGCAGGGATCCGTACTCTGCTTGCTGAAAGAGCAGAAGGCAAACCACACTGAGGCTAACTTTTCTCTCCCCTTTGCTGGCTTCTCCTAGTTGAACCACCTCCTCTTCCAGGGATGCCTGGCAACACTGTGGGCAGCACTAACACTCTGCTCAGGGCAGGGATGAGCTGAGCTGTGGCCAGAGGGTGTGGAGCTGGAGGAGGGGGGTGTGAATAAATAATTTGGGTGGAGCCGTTTTTTTTTTTTTTTTTTTTTTTGTTTTTAAAACATGACATACTCTGTCAATGCCCCTATGCATATTTATGATGATAACACAACCTCATGCTGCACCCTCCAGCTGTGGCTTCCAACTCCCCCGTGGATTTCAATTTGTTTTTTTTTTTTTTTACTCTTCAACCTGCTACATGTCATACGTTTACAGACGTGACAGTTTTTCCCCTTCTACAGTCTGAACTCTCTTGCTCCTCCCAAACTCTGTGAACCTTCCAGGCAATGAATCACACAAATAAACTCTACTTTTCCACATCCATGCACCACCTGCTGGCTGTCTCATAGAGAACACTTATCACCACCTCCACCACCATCACCGCCATCCCCTCCTGACTATCATACAGAGCTCTGCAGTCATCATCAGTCATTCAAAGGAATGTATCCAGAAGATCAGGAATCTCTGTCTAAACCACTGGACAAATGACCTGCAATGATTCATAAAAGAAGCAAGGTTTAATTTACAGTTTTACTAAATGTACATATCTTTTTAAAAAGTGTCATTATACACAATAAATACAATACAAAATTAATCTGTAATACTATACTTCAAATTCTCTCACTGTCTTTTTGTACATTATTATTGTTCCTTTTTTCCATTTCAATGCTTGTGCTTGTGTTTGAATTGTCCACCAGGCTTAAAAAAAAAAAAAAAAAGACAAGACAAAAAAAACAAAACAAAAAAAACAACAAAAAGCACACACACAGGAGGCAGGGATACAGTTGAAGAAAACAGACGGAGAAAACAGAAAACCCCTGCTGACTAAAACACATTGAGTCCTAACCTGGTATCATCGGTAACAGGGGGGGGGGGGGCAGGTGTGTGTGGAGGTGTTGTCTAAAAACAAGAACCTGGCTGTTGAAAATTGTCTGAAACAGAAGATTAGAAACAGAAAATAACTGAGTTTCCTTACATGTTCATTTACATCAAACTTCACAATTCTCCAAATTATTTTCTTAAAGTGTTTCACTTTTAAAACGTGTGTGAAATGCATAATGAGGGAAGAGGCTCCTGATTTTGCCAATTGGAGACAAAGAGCAGCTGCTTGCAAGCAGTCTGAACTTATTTTACTGTCTAAAGAGGTCGACTATCATTTTAGCACGTGCTGTTTGTATCTTTAGGGCAGCATTATCTTTGTGATAAGAGAAGTAAATTTGGTTGGTAAAGGAAGACACTGTGTGTTATGACCTTTTACAGCCTCTCAGTGGCAGGTAACCAAGTTAAAGAAGGTTGTTGTGTTCTGAACTGTTAAAACAAGCTGCCTGATGCTCACTGGGGCACTATTTAAACCAGGGGACGAACCGTTGTGGACTGGTACTCAGGCCACATGAAAGGAATGTATGGATAGTGAATGAGGAAAAAGAAAATTTGAAAAGGGAAGAAAGAAAGAGAACAGTAACCTCTGACAATTTCATCTTGTTTCTCGAGCTTGGCTGACGGAACACATACAAAACGGCAGTCATCTTCAAGTCTGCAACTACCAGAGACAGTTTTACCTTAGAACACACTCACACTGATTCCACCACAGGTCTTCTTCAGGCGGTAAATGACAAAGAAATGTCTGGACAATTCAAATGGACAAACAAAGCCAACACAGTTTGGCAGAGTAGTACAGTGATACTGTTTTCACAGTGCCCCCCCCCCTGCCTCAAAATCTGTCTCTTAGTTCCCCCTTGTCAGTCCGGCCTGGGGCTGAGGGGCTGTTATCTGCTTTGAGTCTGGGGCACCAGGCTGCCATTGTGGCCACGGCCACCGACCTGAGGGTGCTGGGCCAAGGAGGAAGATGAGGAAGCGGAGGAGGGAGGTGGGACTGAGGGTCTGTGGGATGAAGCTGCCGAGCCCCCTGGGCGCTGGCTTTGGTGTTGGTGTGGCCTGCTGTTGCCCCCTTTAATGTGGTGCCCGCGGGCAGAGGGCTCCTGCTGCAGGTTTAGGATGCTGTCGATGGCGCACTGCAGGTGCTCGTTCAGAGAGTCATCCGGGGGGCTGCCGCTGGAGAAGCTGGCGTTATCCATGTCTGGAGAGTCTGATTTGCAGCGTTTGGCAGGAAGTAAAGAGTCTCGTGTGAAGGAGGACTCTGGAGAGGGAGGCCCAGGGGCATGCTGGTCCATTCTGAAAGTCCCACCTACCCTATGTCTATTTTTTCCACCCGCCCTCTTGTATTTACTTACATCTGTCTCTTGGTCTGTGTGCTCCTCCACTCTTTCTTTTGCCCCTTCCTTGTCTAGGAGCTGTGGGAGATGATGGTGTTGTGTGGCCTTGATACCACGGTTAAACACCTCGTCCACTTCATCCAGCCCCTGCATTGCACTCCCTAAACGGCCTGTTTCGTGGCTCGACTCTGTGTGGGTGTGTGAGGCCTCCCTGCCTCTTTTCTCCACCTTCACACTAGCTATCACTGTCCGCTCTGAGGGAGGAGATGAGGCCCCGTGCCTTGGGGGTGATGGCGTGGGTCTGGGGTAGGACAAACTTTCGTCTCCTCCCCCTGGGACACCGGGTCTTACCCGGGGACTAATGTTTTCCCGGTAGGTTTTTCGAAGGGGGAGGCGACAGGTTGTTGGTGAGGGATTGGCAGTGGAGGCGGGATTGTGTTTCAATCCACCCATACCGTGATGATCCAATGTCCCATTCATTTGAGTGGTGGTGGCGGAGGAGGAGGAGGAGGAGGATGACGACGACAACGACGACCAAGTATGAGAGGACGAGGTAGTGGAAGATGGGGCTGCATTGGGAGGAACGTTACCTCTCAGTGGCGGGTTACACTGAGTGGTTGCTATGGTGACTGATGAGGCAGAAGAAGCAGTGCAAACGGGGGACTGAGTTCTGATGACTGTAGTAGGAGGAGTCGATAAAGGGTGGGACTTTGGATGTGGTACAGCAGCTTCAGACTGTGGCTGAGTCTGAGACTGGGATATGGACTGGCTGCTCTGCTGAGGTTGAGGTGTGTGCACTGGGTCTAACGCAGTGTTGTGAACCACCTTACTGAACCCCGTCTGATCCTGCTTGATCTTAAGCTTCAAGCCAATTCTCCTGCGGGCCTCGTAGGTTTTGATTGGTGGTTTGCTGGTTCTCTGTGGGAGAGCGTCGTCGTCATCGGCTGCTTGAGAGTTGAAGGACGAGGATGAGAAAGAGGAAGATGCCGTTGGAGTGCGACTGAAGGAGGGCGACAGGCTAGTGGATTCGGCAATCAGCTTGCCTGCTGCAGCTGGTGGACAGCTGCTGGACCAAGATACAGAGGCCCCACCTCCACCCTGCTTTATTACCAGTTTGGTAGGAGGGAAAGGGGTGACAGAGGTGGTGGCGGGAGGAGCAGGAGCAGGAACAGGAGCAGGATGAGGGGCAGGAGCAGGTGTAGGAGGAGGAGGAGCAGCAGCAGCAGGCGGCGCTGGAGCTGGAGCAGGAGTTGGAGCTGGGGTGGGTGCAGGAGGAGGGTTTGGGGTGATGTGTGGAAGAGGGCCTGGGGCAGGAGCAGCAGGTGCTGGAACAGGGGCAGCAGCAGCTCCACCTCCACTCACTGAGATGGGCTCAGCAGAAGAGGATTTCTCTTGGGTTGATACTACAGTCTCCAACATGCGCGCATTTGCTACAAACTCCTCTGCAATGAAATAAACAAGTACATCATTAGCCTGCTCAGACACAAAAGCATACAATTTAGATGAAGACAATTGCAAAACAACAATGTATGGTAGATAGTGGTAGGGTACCTGGTCTCTCCTTGGCCAAAATCCTGTCCTGATTCAACGCAATCTTCTCCTCCTGAATGAACATCCGGTCGATCATCACCATCTCTGCCGAGGGGCCCAGTCTCTGCTCAGGTTCAAACGCCAAAAACCATCAGTTCAAAATCAATTCCCGACAAAGGAGACGACAAGAAGGCATGTGGTGAGAATGCTGGTTTATAAACTTACTTTTGACTCTGCAAAGAGCAAGTAGCGATATTTATCCAGCATGGCCTGGGTCCTTTTCAGCAGCTGGCAGGAGACCCTCTCAAATTCATCATCCACTGTGCATAAGAGAAGATTAAGATAAGATTTTCATGAAGAGCTTGAATTTGGAAAAGGAACCAAACTGTATATTGCCTGCAATGGAGGCCATGGAGTTGGTTACCTCTTTGATAGTCTTGAGGAGAGTTGGCAGTTCCCTGGTAGAGATGGTAAGGCAGCAGTCTGTGCAGTGTGTCCTCAAAAGAGTGGAAAGGAGCACTGTAGTTTGGGTGAAGCACTGAACCCTGCTGTTTCCTCAGCTGTTCTAGCATTCTGCAATGAGGTGTGTATAAAGAAATGCTATTTTCAAAAACTCTCATTTTAGATGGTTTAAATTCAAATTAAAATGCCTCTGACACAAACCTGGCTTCTTTGCTGGGCTCTGCGCTGAAAGGCATCTTCATTGTTGTTGTCTGCAATGTAAGCAACAAGATAAAAAACCAGAAATTAAAACCTTCAGACTGGATCTTAAGCATTACAAATCGTTTTTTGGGACCTCTTTAAGATGGACACTGTGACACTACTTTACCTGAGTTTGTGCTGGAGCTGGGGGCTGTGGAGCAGGCATTTGAGTCAGACTAGCTCCTAACACCTGTATCTGCATTCCACCTTTCCCCAGAGTCATCCCTCCAACCGAGCTGATCACTCCTGGCTTTGGCTGAACCTGTGGGGAAATTTAGAAACAAGTTTAAAAACTGGCAATGATCATTTTGAAATTCCCTGCTGAATTGAAAGAACAGCTAGCACAAAACAATACATCACCACCATTTAGTCCTTGAAGGAATTGGCTTTAATGTAACCTACCTGTGCAGGCTGGGTAAGGCTGGCAGGAGTGACAGTCTGATTCACCATTGCTCCAGCTGGCCCTTGGGCTCCTGAGAAAACCTGTAAGTCACTTGATGCTAAAATAAGAGGAAACAAGTGATTAGAAAGGGAAATGCAGGGTGTGTTCAGGATCCTGCTGTTGTGCATCATTTGTGGTGAAGTTTGTCCCACCTGTAGCAGGGGTTTTGACAAGCACTGACGTCGGCTTCAGCACGGAGGGAAGCTGAGCAGGTGTAGCAGTGCTGGCTGTTGATGTAATCACGGCTTTATCAACAGGCACATCTTGTTGGGAACTGAACTGACTGGTGGCTTGAGGCTGAGGCTGAACAGGCTGCTTGGCCTGCAGCAGGATGTTCTGCTGGACCTGAAAACACCAGGACAGTTTGCTTACATGTTTGCGTGCCCAAGAAACTTTAAACGAACCAATTTGGTTTCCAGCGAACACAAACTCCTGATCTGTACTAATGATTTCATCACAAATTGGATCAGGTGGATCTGATTCATTTAATTAGGGCTGTGGAATTAATCGAAACATTATTGACTTTGCAATACAGCCAAGAGCAATATCTAAATTGCTGAAAATGCAATGTTTTTGGTGAAGGATGAAGGAAATGTATCACAAAATGTATCAATATAGATGCCACCGTCTACAAATCATATACAAAACCAACATCATTATCGCACATATTTTTTCAGGGAAAACTAAATGCAAAAATAACCATTCTAACAAAAGTCGTGATGTACATTGCGTCAGTTTTTGGCTTATCACGTAGCCCAGACTTTCTACAAGAGTGCACAAAAGCATTACAAATATACTTCCTTCTTCTCATGTATCTTTTAAAAGATCTTTTAAAACTTTTTTCAAAATACTAATCTAACAACATAAAGGCATCACAAGGGCCAACTTTTATAACAGTATGAAGGAATCACTAACACAGGCAGTTTACAGAGACTGACCAGCTGCTCAACTATGGGAAGGGAAATCATAGCAGCTAAGTCAGAACAGATACGATGGTTTTAGTGGTAAGACCCCTGATTGCCTGGAATTCTATAACATGTTTTCATTAAGAGAATTCTGAGGTGAACTGGGACAATACCTGGTGCAGCTTATCCAGCAGCTGTTTCTGCTGAGGTGAGGGCTGGGTGATCCCTGACAGGGTCTGAATTTGCGCTCCTACTAATTGCAGGTGGTGTTGCTGCTCTGCTGTCAAGCCCTGGATGGGAACCTGGGTTTTCACTATAGCAGTAGCAGAAGTGCTGACAGGAGGTGCAGTGAACTGGTGCTGTGCAGGTGGTGCAGGAGGAGGCTTAGGCGACTGTGAAACAGGAGGCATGTCTTGTTGATAGGGGGCAGGCTGAGAGGCTGGCCGTGTCTGAGTCTGAAGCTGAACTTGAATGTGTGCCTGCTGGAGCTGTGTCTGCTGCGGCTGGCCTTGTGCCGCTGGTTGGGGAGACTCTGCAATTTGGTTATGGACAATAAAAAGTGGAGGGTGAGATGAGGGGGTGCAGGAGCGGGAGGGAGTTTGAGACTGTGGCTGAGGCTGAGAGGGGGGACGTGACTGCTGCTGATGGTGGGGTGACTGGATTTGCTGGCTCAGAGTGAGAGGGGACTGGGAAGGCTGGGGACTGTCTGCCACTGGGGGCACTGTGGTGTGACTGGTCAGGGGTGTTGAGGGGGACATGCCCTGGATCTTCAGGGGCTGCTGATGTCCACTGGTGGGTACCTGAAGAAGAATGTAAACATTATTTGAACAGGGAAGGAAAAAAACTCTGACATTAAGCACACAAAAAAAAAACAAACAAACACACAAAGTTATTCATGCAATACTTCTACATTTCTAAATGCATGCAGTTTACACTAAATATGATTGGCTCAAGTTGAAGGCTCAAGATTTGATGCTAGATACAAAATAGGGCTGGGCGATATAACTATATCACAACTTAAATAAGAACACCTTTTTGACATTAATGTATGACTATTATTATTATACATATAAACGTATGTATGATCATACGTAATTGCTTTAATATTTATTACAATGATGGAATTCCATTGATATGCATTGCATTAGACAAGACAATTGCCTCAATAACCTATTTTGTTGAGGTTTAATAACACTCGTATTATCACAAACAATTCCAATTAAAAATCGATACGAATTATCGCCCAACCCCTACATAAAATTACACAAACATGGGTAAATCATCAAACAATACAAAAGCCAAGTGTTAGACTTAAAAAAAAAAAAAAAAAAATCAAGTAGCTGCTGAAGTAATAGAAGCCCAATGATTTTTTTTTCTAGCATTTGGGGAGGATTACACATAAAGGGGGAGCAATGATCATTTGGCGAGCCAAAAAGAAAAACAGTTGACAAAAGCAAGAATTAAAAGATCTGCGGGCCTGTGATGGTTAAGTAATAAGTGATCTGAAGACTACAGGGACGGGAGTCAGGGGAACATGTCATACTGGTCTGGGAGTCATTACACTGGTCAGATTAGGGGGTCACGAGGGGCAGTGGCACTGTAAGCACATACAAGTCTAAATGAGATGTGCAGGATTGAGAGGTGTGGATTGATTGATAAGTCACTGGTCAGTAATGTGGGAGATGAAGGTGAGTAGGATCAAATTTGATTGAGCAAGGTGAGTTGATTGAATCGGTGTTAGTAAAAGGGTTAAGAAGATGCACCTGGCACCTTGGTAGCTCTTCTAATAAGCATGAGCATGGTTTATAATTCTGTTACAAAATACATAGAATGAATGAAAAAACAAACAAAATCAAATTAGTTAAACAAACTAGTTTAAAATGGCTCTTGGTTACCAGCCCAGATTCTACAGAGGTGGTTAAGTTATGTATTAAAACAGCACTAACAAAACATGAATTGCTGAAATGATCATGCATTTACTTAAAATGAAGCAATGTCAGAAACGCACAGAAGCTGCAAGCGAGTAATTTTTGCAATAAGGAATTGCACAGCAACAGTGAGAGCCATGGAAGCAATGACTAATGCAGAGGAGAAGTACAGAGCAGTGATGGGGAAAGGTAAGGTACCCTAACGTTGTGGCGGCAGCAGCAGCAAGTGGGTGGGGCTTAACATAAAGGGGCATTTCTACCTGCTTTACCACTGCTGACATGTGGGAGGGGCCAGGGGAAGGACTGTGGCTCTGACCCACCCAAGGGTCAGTTAATTGGCTGTCATGGACAGCGGGGGCCAGAGCAGTGATGCTGTTGCTGCTGACGATTACAGACGCTGGTACGCCCACAGAGGGGGTTGACTCATTCTCTGTTTGGTGGTGCTGCTCCTGATAGGAGTACATTTACCATTTCAGGACGAGGGAGGGAAGGAGGAAGGGGGTTGGAGGGAAGGGGGAGTAAAATAGTAAACCACAGAGGTCAGACCAAGATATCACTCCGTGCATGTTATTTAATGTTTAAGACAATGTCAACTGTACACAATTGGAGCTAGCATGCAAAAACTGGTACACTGACCTGTTGCAGGAACATCTGCAAAGACTCCTGGCTCAAGATCATGCTGGAGCCCTGGTTGGTGAGCAGTAACCTCCCTGGACTGTGCTGAGACTGAGGGGGGACCAGCCCCACTGCTGTGACAGAGGAAGAGGTGGACACAGACATGGACGGAGAGGAGGAGGGTACTGTGATAGCTGTGGACACAGAGGAGGCCGGTTGCATGGCAAGAATAGAAGACTGCGGCACATGCTGCTGAGTGGGATGAGCAGCCTGGTCTGTGGTGCTACCCAGCACAGTAACACACTCTCCAGGCTGGCCTTGGGCCATGGTTGCTGCTCCTGTGCTGCTGCTGCTGGGGACTCCGCCTGGCTGAGGTTGCAGGGCAGGCTGAAGTGTGACGGCTGGGCTCAGCCCCTCCACCTGACTCAGCATGGTTAGGGAGTTCTGAATTGGCATACCCTGTATGACTGTCTGGGCATGACCTGAGACAGTGTGGGTCTGTGTCTGGCTTTGACTCTGAGCCAATGAGACAGGCATCTGAAAGAGGGTGGGTGTGCCCATCTGGCCAGGCTGGAGTTGAATGGGTCCAGAAAGGATGTGGGCAGCCCCAGGGTGGCCCTGTGAAGTCAATACCTGACCTAAGTTGATGTTCTGGTTTGCAGTTAAAATCTGGTTCGCAATGAGTTGTCCACCAGGACCCTGGCTGGTTATGATGTGACCCCCAGGGTGCTGGGTCAGGATTTGCCCGCCTGCCTGTAACGGTGGCAGGAGAAACTGGTGATTTTGACCTTGAAGAACTGTCTGTGGGGGTATAACGATGCTGCCTGATTGGTTTAACAAGTGTACACTGAGGGGCTTGCCGGATGGTTGTGCTGCTTGTTGCTTGAACAGGGTTTGTTGAAACTGTGGGCCTTGTGTTGTAGCTTGAGTACTCAGGACAACGTTGGAGCCTGCCTTTCCTGTCAGGAAGGCTACATTCTGAGCAGCAGAAACTGGAAGTTGCTGCAGCCCCAGAGCCTTGTGGGCATCGTTTTGCAGGGGTTGGGGTGCTGGCTGTGGCTGTGGCTGTGGCTGTGGCTGCTGCTGTTTGAAGAGTTTCGTTTGGATGGCTCCCCCCTGAGGGGGTTTAGGCTGAATGGGTGTTGGTGTGCGCTGGATGATCACGTTCTGCATGATTTGGCCTTGAGTTTGCGTCTGGGCGCCAATTCCTGAACTTAGAGGGTTGCTGCCAAAGCCCACAAGCCCAGCAGGAGCCGTCATTGTACCGCCACTGCTGCTGTTTGTGCTGCTGACACAAACAGCCGGTCCATTTAAAGCTTGAGATCCCAAAGTGGCTTTGTTACCTTGGATCAGAAGTCCACCTCCTGAGCCTCCAAGCCCCGCCTGCGAACCAGCACCTGATACCTCTGGCCCAGACTGGTGTAGCTGATAGCCACCCATGGCTTTAGCCAGGATTGGCTGCCCAGACTGATTGATAGTCATGACTGTGGGCTGACCCACAACCTGAATCTGTCCGATACCCAAATGTCCAGACTGACTCCCATTTGGAAGAGCTTGGAGACTTGAAATGGGTTGAAGCGTCACATTTCCCAGGCCCACAGGCTGCATAAATGGCTGAACGCTGATGGCCTTGTTCATGACCTGGGATTGAAGCTGAAGGCCCTGCTGAGCAAGCACTGACCCCAGCATGTCAGCTGTGGCATTAGGGGGAGTAGCAGTGGTGCTTGGGGCAGACCCAGGGAAAATTGCTGCAGCTCCCCCAACACCAACACCAATGCCTACACCAACAGCAGTGCCTCCAGCCCCAGAGAGGCTGGCATCAGGCAGTGTCTGAACCACCTGTGTAAGGCCTGGAATTCCAAAGGAGCCCAGGTCCAGCTCAGCCTCTGCCTCCTGTAAGCTTTGCTCTGTGATGTTGGCTTCAGCCAAGCTCTGCTGCAGGATGTCACACGGCTCGTGATTTGTCCCAATGCCATTGCTCCCACCTTCCCCGCCTGGGGATCCTCCCAAGATGTCTTCCTCCAGGAAGTCCAGGTCAACACTGACTCTGGGCAGGCCTGCCGGCTCACTGGCCGACAGCTGGACTGCAGGCTGAACCTCTGGTACATGGCCCTTAATGGAAAGGACAAAGGAAGAAGTGAAATCGGATGATGGCTGAGTTTCAGTGGCTAGATCTATAAGTGATGATGAGGAGTGTAACACAGAACTGCAGACATGAAAACCCCACAAAAACTTCTAGTCACAACGCGGCAAATCAAAGCTTGTAGAGTGAAGGTATGTTAGTGAAAAAGGAGGGTACTTGGAGATGCATGCTACATAGATGGATAGTAAACAGGAGGAGGAGGATTGGGGGATTTTACTCACCCCAGTGGTAGAGAAGAACGAGCTGGAGGGGTCACTCGAACCATCCAAAAGGTCGTCAGTGTCCAACTACAGACACACCCACCCAGGATAGGATAGACAGAAACCAAAGGCACCCAAACCAGCAGGCAAAAGCCACCAGGACAGAGAAACATACAGACAGACCATCAAACAGAGGAGAAGGGCAAGGAAAGGAAAGAACACAGTCCAGAGAACCCAGATCATAAAGAACCAGCAAAAAGATAAGCAAGGAGAGGGGAGGGGGGGGCGGGGGCGTTAGTATTAGCATTTCTCATTTTGTTAATTGGCCTGATAAATGGAGGGCAGGGTGAAACCATAAGTAGTGCAATCAAAAAGCAAAGACAACCATTAAGGAGAGAAAGCAGTAAAAATAAAAAAAAAAACAAGTAAATGAAAGCCGTGAGGGTAGTGGGTTTAAGGGTACAATAACGTATAATCTGAAAGTGATTTAGGCACGTAGTCACACAAGCTCCAACTAAAATACACACAATAAACACTCCCCATCACATCAATTAGAACTCACAAGCCTAACAGATGTGACTACTTAAACTTTTTTTCCCCCTCTTACTCACATGGGTCTCAGATCCATGAAGAAAGTCATTGAGAGCTTCTGGGTCACTGCAGGAGAAAACAATGTGATTCACAACAGGACAAAAGAGATGACTTCACAGTTTATAATAATAATAATAATATACTGATCAAACACTTTTTCATTAATGACTTACCAAATTACATCTAGAAGGCACCTGCCGTCTTCATCATCCATGACAACTGTTAAAGACGAAAAAGAGTTTTAAGTCAACAAAAAAAATCTTCCCATTTTTTTTCAAATGCTTACATTTCTATCATATTGTACTGATTCATGGTTGTGCTTTGACAGAAATGAGCCACAACTGATAATGAACGACAAAAACACATTTTAAAATGTTCCTTTACCTCAGTGTGCGATGTGTAGCGTTATGTGGTTGTACATTTTTCACAAAACAAGTCAAAAAATGAAAATTACATTTTGCGGAGTCTAACATTAAAGCTATGCACAATGTCACCATCGCAGACTATCAGAGTTGATTGGTCTTTACAGTAAATAACTTCTTTTTTGTGCAAGATATATCACTTTCAGGTTGATCGGATTGATTTCAGATTAGATTACATTTTTCAATACATCGTCTAATTTATGTCCAAAATAATGTTTTATTTCAACATTTAAACAACTCACAGATGGTAGAGGGCACACGTTTTCTTCACTACTACATCAGTTCTCAAACCAGCTTCAATCTGCATTTTTTTTAAAAAATTTTTTATTTAATTGTTAAATATTTAGTTTTCTATCAATTATGCCTACAAATTCTTTTACAGATCAAACACACACGTAGCTTTTCTGGTTAATTTAAATATTTAGAAACGTTCCCAAAAAATCCATACCAACAATGAATAGTTGTCTCTTTTTTTTTTTTTTTTTTTTTTTTAAATGGATCTCTATCTCGGCGTTTTCCACATTGAAACTAAAAGTAATGACTCAAAACATGACATCAGATAAAACTGTCATCTAGTTAGATGTGAGTCTTAAGATTAAACCAAGCAGTGAAGCGACTGTAAAAGGTTGATGGAGATCAAACGGCAGACGTTTGCTCCAAACCGAGAAACAGCGGATGGAAATAGACAACAAACTGAAAACGCGCGGTTTTCACACAGCCTGGAGAGATTTCGAGTGCGGGCTGTCGCTGAATTTACTACAAGTCGCAACAACGGAGCACAACACCTCCGGTCACACAATCACAGCCAGTCGCTAAATAATGCAAGCAAACATATTACCGTGGTTATGACGGGGAGGTATCCCCGGTTGCCGCTCTAAAAATGCAGCAGATCGTAGCCATTACTCGGTCAGAGCAGAGCCAGTGCGCAGGATATGAATGGGGACGCTGCAAGCGGCTAGCTACATGCTAGCTGCTGTTTTCAGAGCTTTTCGTGCATATGTTGCCGATTCCTTGCAACACACATTATTTAGCTACCACACGACTGACTTAAGACGTTACTTTAATAAAACGCATGATTTCAAAACCCCGTTTCACGTCTATTTCCAGCATTTGATGCATCTGGGTTGAATTTCGTTAGCTTAGCTAGCTAGCCTGCTAAGCCAACCAGCTATCAACAATATTCAGACGTACGGCTAGCTTGAGCCTTTGACATTCAAAACAAACCACCGACTGACACATTTTAAACGCTCGTATCGTACATCGGCACATCGATTCAACCAAGAAGGGGCAGTATTGTTTGCTTAGAAGTGTAAACGCAATTGCGTGGCGAGCTATCTGTCTGCTCTTGCAAGCAAAATATGAGTTAATGTTGGAATACTCTTGGATGAGGGGGGTATGCTTGGGAATTCGGTGGAAAATGACTATGTTTGCCGGGTCGTGCAGCGGCGTGGCGTCTCGATTATGGTAGCGGTGCAGTTTGCGGGTTGTCCGCAGTGCGTAAATACCGCAGGTTTGTTAGAGTTATTCGGATTAATTGAGAAAAATGCTGTTTTATAACAAACTCACCCGAGACGATAGAGGTGCAGGCAGCGCGGGGTCTCCAGGACAGCCTCGCACGGGCTGCTGTACAGGACCCAACTACAGGCAGGAAACAGCAGACTTCCGTTTTGCCTGATTGAAATCTACGGCTCCTCTGTGTTCCTTATCGACATACACTTTCACAAAAGATTGAAGTTTGAGGCTGAAAATCTTTCCTTAGTGTTGTTGGTAAAGATTAGGAAAAAACAACACCAACAACAAGGATAAAATAATGTGTTTGTGCACTGTAAGCAGTAGCAGAAATCATGAGAAAAACGTGGGAAACGGTGAAAAATGAAACCATTCCCCATTAGTAGAAAATGTTAAGACAAAGTTGTAAGCACACAACTTGAAGTTTAAAGAAGTTAAAGTTTTTATAGCATGGCAGTGAAATCTTCAAAACCACTGTCCGAATAAAGCCTATCTCTGTACAATAACTAAACAGTAGAACATTGATGTATGTAATGTAAATACATGTAAATAGCAGAAAAAATAGAGAATACAGATAGACCATAGCTATGCATTTTGATCCAAAGCCTAAACTGAGAACTGGAACAACATAGATTTGTGGGATTAATCAGCAAATAGAGCTTTTAGATGTATGACAGTATAATGATGACAAATGAAGCATGCCCAACCAACCATACCATGAGTCAAATATGATGAGAATAGTATGTTTTGGGAATACTTTTTGATTAGCACCTGCAAAGTTTTTCAGGCACAAGGGACCCCACAAAACATTTAATAACCCACTCTTTATACTGTACTATTTATATTTGCTCATTAAATGTAAGTATTCAGGTCAAACCTACCTACCATCATTATGAATCCCCCCAGTTCCTCATGAACTGTTTGTGACCCAAAAATGCAACAAGACTAAATCATGCAGTGAGACAGTGAACAAAAAGGTTGACGTTATAAGATTGAAAAGGGACAAGAACATTTTCAAAGATGTGAATAACACAGTCAGTTTGGTCCTAAATGTTTCACACATCTGTAGATACTGTGGCAAGGTCTTAAATAAGTAGTTAATACTAAGAGAGTTTAGGATGGAAGAGCAGAACAAACATATTCCATAGCACTGTGAAATGTCATTAAAAACTAACAAAATGTTTAAATGATGTACACAAAATATCCCTAAACCATCAAGCACATGCTTCTGCTCTGCAGTCCTAATTTTTAGCTTACAAAAATATTGCATATGTAAGAAAAGTAAGTCTGACATCAGAGTGATATAAATCCGTGAGCAACCTGTGGGGAAAATGTAGGTGAGGGAAGCAAATGAATGCTCTATGAATGCTACAAAAGGCATTTCACTAACATAAAAGATACAAGCTTTTTTGTTTGCCTTTTTATACATTTTGTGAATAAAACCTAACCGTTGTAACAGAATTTAACTATTACCAGCATCGTGTACTACATTATCACACAGGGCTCACAAACAATTACCAAAACATTGTTTACAGCTCATAAGCATCCTGAGAAGAAATAAGGACAACTTCGCCACTACAACTTTACACAAGTAACAGATGTAAAGACAATTACTTACTTGTATATATTAAATTAAATGTAAATAATCTAATGACATGTCATAATGTGTTATCTTAACAGGACAATTAGAATAATGTTCAGTATGTAATACTGTATACAGTTATGGTTTAATGTTCATTAAATTTCACCAGGAGCCAAGTACATATGCTCATATGCTGGCGAGATGATGCCAATGATAGGTATACTTGTTAAAGGTGTTTGGCGATAGATGAAAATTATTAGTGTTCAGTATCATAATTTAGGCAATAGTATGATTAATATTTGGCTGGCAGCCTATGTCACCGTTAGTTACTGAATTAAGCAGCAATCTCTTTTCAACAAACATGTTAAGTGGCGCTCACGGAGAGCACCTGAACGCAGCACCAGCAGCCCGTGTCACATGACAGAGGTGATGGTTACTTTGCTGCCGGTGATGTGACAAGGCAAACCCGTTGCTGCTAACACCGATTAGCAAGTTGTTGGCTTTCGCATTTTTTCCGTTCCTCCTCAAAATCACTGCAGCGACACGAAAATGGACAACAGTGGGAAAGAAAAAGAAGCAATGGCTCTGATGGCTGAGGCCGAAAAGAAAGTAAAGTCATCGCAGTCGTTTTTCGGAGCGCTGTTTGGGTGAGTGTGTCGGTTAGCTACTGCTGAGCTAATATTGTCAGGCTGAGGCCAAGTAAGCGGAAGGTGGTTAGCTGTCAAATAACAACAACAACAAAAACAAAGGCTTATTTTTAATCCCACCGCAACACTGGTCTGCTCTGTATCTAACGTCAAGTTGTCCAGTTGTTCAAACATCAGTGTTATGCGAGTGGCTAACGGTACATTTTGACCACACACGCAGTCTTTATCTTTCCTCCGATCCCAGCCCGACACCTATCAAACGATAACTACAGTAACACGGTGTCACCTGCTGCAATGTGCGTTTGAGAGCGAGCTCGTCACCTCAGGTGCGACTGAGATATTAATGAAAGAGAAATTGTGGAACAGTTCGTCTGGGGTTTTATCTGAAACGTGTCTGATGTAGCGCCACCTGCTGGGTCGTGAGGCACACATCACATGTCAGTCACAGATGTTTACATTTGCAGAATGATATGCATTTGTGAGTTTCATCAGATTTAGTAAAAAAAAAAAAAAAAAGTCACCCATCCGCCCTCCCACGCATACGCTCAGACTGCTAATAGTCTATGTACCGGGGGTGTATCGATTCATCGACTACCTCGATGTATCGATTTATATTCCTACGACCTAACTACACATATAGGCCTATAGAGATCGATAGGGACGTATATCGATCTAAAATCGATTTGCCAGGTAAATAATCGATTGTGTCGATACTAAGAATTTGCACATTGCATTTAAGCACGACAAACTTTAATTTAATGGATGTATATTTTTAGCACTTTTAATAGTAAAGAAATGTTCAACGTTACTCCCATTCACTCTCTCTGCTGGTTTGTTTTATCTTTTTTTATACTGAAAATGAGAACAACAGAAGCAGGTTCAACCAGTGTTTCTCAACCTGAAGAAATGTTGGTTGTACTTTTGATAAAAGGTGAATGTATTTGCCATTAATTGTTGTAGTTACTTGTCTATATCTATAATAAATTTGTCCCAGATTCCCTTACAAGAAACATTTCTAGGTATCCTCGCCTGCGCTTTCAGTAGACTGGTTGAATTTATTTGGCAAAAAAACAAAAAACTATCGAAAATGATACGTATCGTTGTAAAAACTTATGTTACACCCCTAGTATGTACACAACAGGCACATGATTATGAAATGTAGGAAGATGTTGAAGGGTAACCCTTGAAGCCAAAGTGTAAGTGGGTCTTCGTAGCATGATTCCTGTCATTTCTAAGGTATTAATATAAAATTATATTACATTGCTGCTGGAAGTTAAATTATGCAACGTTGAATGAATGATGAATTTATTTGACTGCCTTTAGCTTTTGGTGAAGAGTGTCTCTGTCAATCAAGACACAAAATATTCTTACATTATTAGTACTATGACTTAAAATGATAATGCCATTTGACTATGGACTCAAACAATAAGAATTAAAAAAAAGTAAATGAAGGTTCCTTCTTAAACTTAACATGTGTGCTGTTACACAGTGGTTCCTCCAAGCTGGAAGAGGCCTGTGACATGTATGTGAGGGCAGCCAACATGTACAAAATGGCCAAAAATTGGTGTGGTAAGATGAAGACATTTGTTCATTCCAATGGCAGTAATGTTCACCCTTTCCATTTTTGTGTTTGTAAAAACATTTCAACCTCTTTATGATGCAACATTTTCTTTTTAGCTGCAGGAAATGCATTCTCCCAAGCTGCTCGCCTTCACCTGCAGATGCAGAGCAAACATGATGCAGCGACTAACTTCATAGATGCTGGAAACGCCTTTAAAAAAGCAGATCCACAAGGTAATCATTACTCATCATCATCATCAGTGGGATATACAACTGGTGAAGTCTCTTTTAATGCCCATCACAAGTGGCTGTGCCAGTACCAGTGGTACTGGCAAATAATGTCATGAAGATGTTCCAGACTTTGCAGCATTATTTCCTACAGTGCAGTTAGCAAATGGGGCTGTGGACAAATTAATGCTTTGCCCTGATGAAAAGCGTAAATAAATAATGAGATCACCATCTTTTCAGACACAGGAACACTGTTCTCATCCTGAAACCAAGGGTCAATTATGGTGTCTTTACATCAGTACACCTTTTGCATCTAATTTTTGTTGCTCTTGGAATCAAAGTTTATTCTTTTATTTACATGAATTCACTAAATAATTACAATAATGTGGTCTTTAATTATGTTATTTTTCTCAACAGAGGCAATAAACTGCCTAAATCGAGCCATTGAGATTTACACCGATATGGTGAGTTTCTAAATAGGATTCTTGTTTCTTTTTAGTTTAAATGACTGATTTTGACAAAGTTTAGCATCTGATTTACTTATGTATCCTATAACTCCCACTGTTGACCTCTTATTGTGTTTTTTTTTTTTTTTTTTTTTTTTTTTTTTTTTTTTTTTTTTTTTTTAGGGCCGCTTCACCATCGCAGCAAAACATCACATCACCATTGCTGAAATATATGAGACAGAGCTGGTGGACATTGACAAGGTCAGATGAAATAACTGTTGTTTAATATTTCAATTCCAAAGTAAATTCTTGATTCCAGTTTAAATGCTGAATCAGTTGTTCTCACTCTCACTCAATCTTTCATTAGATGGTGAAGCGCTGTTTGTTTACACCAGATATTCAATTTTGTCTCATTTCTATTGCAGGCCATTGCTCATTATGAACAGGCAGCAGATTATTACAAAGGAGAAGAATCCACCAGGTGACTGTTTTGAATGAGTAATAATTTCCTCTTGATGTGTGATGTTTTACAGCCTGATGTATGTTTTTCTTTTCCTTTTAGTTCTCATTAATGCAATTTGTTTTTATTCGACATATTTCCTTTATGACTGTGCAGTTGCATTACTTGACTTGGTTTTTGACCCTTGATTTTTGTGACTGTATAAACTGAGAAGTGTCTTCATTTTGCCTTTTTAGTTCAGCAAACAAGTGCCTTCTGAAAGTAGCAACCTACGCAGCTCAGCTGGAGCAGTATCCAAAAGCTATTGAGATCTATGAACAGGTGAGATAATACTCATCAGCGGCCTTCATCTCACCATGTCACCAGTCATCCTAGTGGTTGTAGTCTCTAAACTAGCCTGTGATTTTTAGGTTGGAACACATGCAATGGACAGTACGCTCCTGAAATACAGTGCCAAGGATCACTTCTTCAAGGCGGCGCTCTGTCACTTCTGCGTAGACATGCTGAATGCAAAAGTAAGCTGTCACCCATAACTTGTGTTCATGTACAGCAATTAAGTAACATGAGCCACTGCTCTAATATTCATCCACTTGTTTCCCAGCTTGCTGTGCAGAAGTACGAAGAAATGTTTCCAGCCTTTTCAGACTCGAGAGAATGCAAACTGTTGAAGGTAGGCTTTGGTGGTATTTTGGCTCTAAAACCTTTAAACAAAAACACTGAATAATCCTTGAGTTGTAGAGAGATGAGACTGATGGAGAGCAGTTTAACTAAACAGTCTGCTGAGATAATCCCTCTAAGTGACTCACTGCTGCTTTCTGTTTCTTTCCACTCTGGCATCTGTTGTTTTCAATAAAAACCATTGATGACAGGTATTTGAACTTGTTAACATCTGCATGTCCCTCAATAACACTGAGGGACAATGTAAACACCAGTCAGCTTAGCACAGTTAAGGCTTCCTCATCAGTTCTACTTGAAATGAGAAAGCCATGCTGGTGTGTAAATTAAATAATTATTTTGTAACGATTATAGGCATATAGAATTTGCGTTGTAGCCTGTTGTTTTGCCATCTCAGTTATATCACCAAAGTTTCTGCGTTTTCTTTAACCCTCAGGATGTATTTTTGGCTACAGCATTGTTGTAAAAATGTTTTGTGTTTTTTTAATCTAACCAGAAACTTCTAGATGCCTATGAAGAACAGAATGTGGATGCCTATACTGATTCGGTGAGTAGACAGTTTTCTTTCAGCAGAATAAATGCATGTCGCCGAGGTTTGAAGTTTCTGCATCAGTGGGTTTGAACGTCCTGGGCTGACATCACTTTTTGTGCAGCGTTGTGGGTCAATATGCTTCAGTGCCAATATTGTGTGTGTATATGTGTGTGTCTCTCTGTGTATGTATGGAAGATGTATAATGGTATGGAGTTGTTTTTATGGGGTTGACCAAGGCCCTTTAGTTCCAGTGAAGGGAAATCTTAATGCCTCAGCTCACCAAGACATTTTTGGACAATCCAACTTTATGGGAACATTTTGGGGAAGGTCATTTTCCGCTCCAGCTTTACTGTGCCTCAGTGCACAAAGCAAGCCCCATTAAGGCCTGGTTGGGTGAGTTTGGTGTGGAAGAACTTGACTGGCCCACACAGAGCCTCAACCCCATCGAACACTTCTGGGATGAACTAGAATGGAGATTGTGACCCAGACCCTCTCGTCCAACATCAGTGTCTGACCTCACAAATGCTTATCTGGATGAATGGGCAAAAATTCCTACAGACACACTACAAAATCTTGTAAAAAGCCTTCCCACAAGAGTGGAAGCCTTTATAGCTGCAAAGGGGAGACCAACTCCATATTAGTGCTTATGGCTTTAGAATGGGATGTCATAAAAGCTCCTGTAGGTGTAATGTGTAGGTGGCCCAATAGCTTTGTCTGTATTTATTTCTTGACACAAACTGTTTATGTCCACAAGGAGGTGTGTGTATGTTTTTATGTATTAAAAAAACAGATTGTTATTTGCTTCTGTTAAGGAATAAAAACCAGAACAGAAATGCCACAACATACAACCCAACCTTGGCTGTTCTTTTTTGTGGTGTTTTCTAATGTTTGGAATCGGTGTAATTTTGGTAACATTGACTGCTCATGTCTCAGGTCAAGGAATATGACACCATTTCACGGTTGGACCAGTGGCTCACCACCATGCTTCTCCGCATCAAGAAAACCATACAGGACGATGAGAGTGACCTTCGCTGACTTCCCTCCATGTTCGTCCTTAAGTCCATCACCACAGACCTGCATTCTTTGTTTTGCCTTGAGCCTGTCACTTCCATTCTCGCAGCGATCTTAACTGACCATTAGCCCTTATGTTCCTTCACAGATACTGTGTTTCCTTCTCACCACCTGCAGTATTTTTTCTTGCCTTTTTAGTCTACCCAACTCGATGCTCCAAAAACTATCTTTATAGGTAAAAACACTACTCTCCTGAGTACACACTGTACACCATATGTTGTTGTGTGTTATTATGATATAGGTATTGACCCAGTAGTTATAATTTTCATAATTGGGCTGCAGTACCAAATACCAGCACACTTAATAAAGGCTTTATTTTAATTTCATTATGATAAAATGATTGAGGTTGCCAACTTACCAACACTTCAATTTACAAAATGTATTTTCCAGAATGTGCTTTAGAATGAACTTAATGAACCAAAATGCCAATATTGATTCAAGCAGTCAAATTGGGTTTTGGTACTTTGGAGAGCTGGAGTGTGTTGTTGGTCATATCAGGGCATCTCTAATTAAACAGCACTTCATCTCAGCTGAGGAGCTCCTCCAAGCAGAGAGGCCAAGAGTTTCTGAGGTTATTCCATGGCAAATACCCCCTCTGCCTTATACTGCAAAGTTCTCAGGACGTGAACAGCTAGATTTGATGGGGGGAAAAAAAATCAATGCTTTTATCAAGTGTAATAAATTAATTAGCTTATTTGTTTTTGTCATTTCCATTTAAAGTGCTTTTATTCCACAGACGAAGATGATCACCTTTGAACATTTACATAGTTTGTGATTTGATACAGATAAATAGAACAGCTGATTTCCACAGTATAGGAATTATTTCTCAAGTGTTTTTTTTTTTTTTTTTTAAATTGTCTGACTTGTGTTTTTCTGTCATAACTAACCAGGCTGAAAAAAAAAAAAACAACCCAATTTTTTCCGGCCTGCACGAGATGCAATACAATGAAGAAAAAGGAGCTTTACTGATCTGAACACTGTGCTCATGTATCCTCCCGTGATTTTGTCAACAGACAATTGGTCTTAAATACTTTGTATATCAGTGATGTTACCTGTCAAACGTTTGAATAAACCTGTCTTGGTACAGCATCCTGGGCGTGGCCTCCATCTGCCTGCTCTGCTGTGTGAAGCGATCAGCTGACCTCATGTACGGCCCCGGTCCTGCATGTTCTCACATCAGGGGAAAAACGGGGTTGAACGCACGATGCTGGTGTGTGCACCTGTTCACCTGTCAGCAGGACCTAAAGATTCCCGGATACTCTTATTTTACTCTTTTATCACTTCGGCTTTCCGTCGATGTATCGCTCGTCTCGGTCTTAGTAAGTATTTTACTTCTTTAGACGATTTTAACACCAGGTTGAAGATCTCTCCTGCTGCACATTTGCTTTGTGACTCTTAAATCTAAAGGGATGACGGTTTGTAATCGAGTTCAAATTCGCCGATTAAAAAAAAAAAAAAAAATGTCTTGCACATTTTATAAAACATAATATAACGTGTCCGTGTGGATATCACGGTTCCGTCTGGTGCTTAAACTCATAGATCTCAGGTGTTCCCACTATATTGTGATGCTGTTTAATCGCCGAAGCCCCGCGGGACGTCTCTTGTTATTTGTGCAGAGTTGTTTGTCGCTAATTAAACACCAGAGAGAATGATGTGTTCAAGGACACACACACACACACACACACACACACACACACACACACACACACACACACACACACACATATATATATATATATATATATATATTAAAAGAAACAACCGGTACATAACTGTAACTAAACATATTAGTGCTGAAAGCAGATCATTTTTGTTCAGAGAAGTGCTGGGGGTTTTAGTTTATGCTCTACAAGTCCACTTAATGTCAAACAATGCCTTGTTAAATAAAGTTCTTGTTCATTGGACATGTTACTCGCTTATAACGTTGCTGTTGAACAGCCTTTTTCTCAGCATTTAAATATGTATTCATGGTCAGATTGTATTAAAGCAGCCATGCTATAATTTACCTAAATGTCTTTGCGACGCTGTGTATTATACCGTATAAATAAAGGTGTACTCTCAGTAAAACCCATAAGAAAAAACATTAAGTCCGCTCTGTGACTGGAGTTTGACTAAATAATTCAATAGGATACAAAGAACAGTTTAGATTAAATACCGTCACCATTTCAAGTCGCCTCAAGCCTGTAAAATTTGTGATAGATTTCCTGTCACTTTGGGGTTTTTTTTTCTGTTGGCAGGTGCAACCAGTCTATCACCTCCTGGCATAGTCTGTGTAACCTGAAGACAATAACAGTGGGTCCCAGGACCAGCTTCCCTGAAATATGATCCATTTCTAGGAACCACACACCACACAGCTTAGTTTACTTACCTTGAGCAAATGAGACACATTCACTCCTTCAGTGCTATGGTTCTCCTTGTCACTTTATTTCTGATTTTATACTCGACCCTACACCTAGAAACGACCTACAGCCACAGGGCTGGACCAGAGGACCCCCTGAGGCATCTTAGCCTCCAGGTCCAAGACAGTGATGTGAGCACGCAATCCACCAAGCTGGAAAGCTTCACCATTCCTCACTCTGAAGTCCACAATGTGTCTGTTTCTGATGGCTTCAGACAGACCATCCCTCAAAATCAAGCTTACTGGAACCGTCTGCTGTACTCATCCCTGAGGAGTCTGGACAAGGGGAAAAACCCTCTCAGACATGACTCCCACTGGTCTCACTGCAGGGAGACAAATCAAGAGCTTCTGCAAACCAATGTGCATGACTTCACCTCCTACCCCGTCTTATTCCAAGACTTTGTGCAGGGCATGAACTGCAGGTCCTCTCCAGTCCTGATCAATCAAGTCAACAAGTGTATTTCCCAAGAAGGAGAGGGGTCCAACCAGACCTTCCTGCTATTCGCCATCAAGTCAGCTTCTGGGAACTTTGAGCGCAGACAGGCGGTGCGGGAGACGTGGGGCCAAGAGAGGGTGTATCACAGAGGACTCAGAGTACGCACAGTGTTCCTCCTGGGTAACTCCCCGCCTGAAGACCCTGACCTCAGCCAGCTGCTGTCATTCGAAGCAAAACATTTTGAGGACATTTTGCAGTGGGATTTCAAAGAGTCATTTTTGAACCTGACACTTAAAATGAACTTGGTTCTCCAGTGGACACTGAAATACTGTTCTCATGTTTCCTTCATCTTTAGTGGGGATGATGATGTATTTGTCAACACACCGGCATTGCTTAGCTACCTGCTGTCTCTGAAGGGCTCTAAAGCATCTCAGTTGTATGTTGGGCATGTGATAAGCACAGCAAATCCCCTCAGAGACCCCAATATCAAATATTACATCCCTCTGAGTTTCTATGACGGCCCATACCCTGCCTATGCTGGTGGAGGCGGCTTTCTTTTCTCTGGACAGTTGCTGCAACCCCTATATTCAATTTCACATGTCATTCCCTTCTTCCCCATTGATGATGTCTACACTGGGATGTGTGCTAAGGCTCTGGGAGTTTCTCCTGAGGCACATGCAGGATTTCACACCTTTGACATCAAGGAGCAGGATCGTGAGAATCTGTGTGTGCATAAAAGTCTGATTTTGATTCACCAGCGCTCACCATCACAGATGAAGAAGCTGTGGAAGGGCATTCACAGCTCCTTGCTGACTTGTTGAATTGGACTTGAGAGCAAATGATGTTGGGATAAAAGAGTAAACATGGACTACAGACATATTGAAGTCATGGTGTTCTATCATGGTCCCTTCCACTGGAATTGTTGAGGGTTTACACTGTATACTGTCAGTTGACATATTGTAGTGTGAAAAAAAAAATAGTGCAGTTCTGTTAAGAAATTTGTTTTTAAACTTGAAATGCTAAGGAAACATTCAACATTGTTAGTTAAGATATTTCACTGTTCGACTATTTGGATGTCTCATTAATCCAATTTCCACGCTCCCACTGAGTTTAAATTAAAAAGACCATTCAAGACTATTTACAGTTCCATAGTTTATTTTCCACAAAACACCAAACATGTAACACAGGATAGATGCGTGCACAGTTTTGTGACTTAATGTAGTGTGTAACAGCATTGGAGCATACAAACCGCTGGCTGAATGCTGAAAATCATTAAAACAGTAAATTTGTGCAAACTGTTAGTGAAATCAGTCACCTCAGTGATACACTGTCAAATATTATCACAGAGGAAGACAACTACAGGAAAAGGAAGATACGCAGCAATTTCTGTTTATTGCTTGGTTTGTGTGGTTATTTTTTATGCATAATGCATTCATACTGCACCACAAGGAAGAAAAGATCTATTAACTTAAGGCACCAAACCCAGAGGCATGAAGTTAAGTATAGTTAAGAAAGCACAATCATTCCCCTTTGCTGTGCAGAAACAAGTGGCACATCATATCAAAACTACATCTTTATGAATAGTAAAATGTTTATCCCAGTCTCAATCCTGACCTTCTCCTACATTTGTTCACCAAATCACAACTTATTCCTTCTTGTGAGAGCAATTATTTATCATACAGGTCAAGTGGGTAGTGCTCTTTGTACTGCTGCACATGCCTCCACAGGGATTGTCTCTGCTTGTCCAGATTGGGTGTCATCTCCTGGTACACATCTGTGAACAGCAGTTCAGGATTGGGCTTCAGGCGCCTCTCGGCCCTCTCGAACGCCTCCATTACTGTCTTGCGGGATTGCTTCCTCCAGCTCCTCTCATCATCCTCACTCCACCAGCCACGAGCCGTCATATAATGTCTCAGCCTGGAGATGGGATGGTCCTGCTTGTCCCAGTAGTTCACCTCGTCCACTGAGCGGTAAGCAGAGCTGTCGTCACTGGTGCTGTGGTGGCCAATTCTGAAGAATGAGCAGAATTATTGACTGATAATCAAAAGAATCATGACCATTTGTTCTTCATACATCTTAAACATTGTGAATATTGTTTTATATTATTCAGAAAGAGGTAATGGTAGTACTACTGTTTTTTTGTAGTTGTTGATTTTGACACTGATAGATAGATTTTAACCCTAGCATATTTTTCCTCATGTCTTGATTTCAAAAGTGAAATGTGTCAAAAAGAGTAAAATGTTTCTTCTGCATGTTTACGATTCATCTAATTCATTGGGATGATATCTGTAGCTCTGCTGCACTGCTTTTGATTCTGTCTATCATGAGTTTGACAATATTAAAGAAGTATTATGTTCCATTCTAATGACTGCAAGTTCAAATAATAGGTTGCTAAAAGCCTCTGCAGATGCAAATGATTGTGGTTGTTTAGTTCATATGACAGTTTAACCGCAACGGCTGAATGCTACATCTAAAAAAAGTCAGGTCACCTCATCTAGCTGTACTTTTGTTGAAGACAGAACACAAGACTGCACAAGCAATGATTATCCAATTCCCTCTAGTCTCAAACACATACCATAGCTTGTAAATAATTCAAGATTAATTAGTGCCAAATACTTACCAAAACCTAATTTCTAATTTAAAAAGATAAAAACCCAACCAAAAAAAAATCATGTATTGCAGCTCCATTTTAATTGAAAATTCTGCATTTAAATTTTGCTTGAAGGAAAATGAACATGTCTAATAACTACAGTAAAAACCTCAGCTTGTGAGCTATAATGCCAATAATTGCTTTATATGTTCTCATACCAGTCCACACTGCTTTGTTCACAAAACATTCAACTAACCTGTAGGTCATTGCCTCAATTAGGAATGGCTGGTTCTCAGCCACAGCCCTGCGGCGAGCTTCCTTTGTTACATTGTACACAGCAAATACATCATTACCATCGACACGGATGGACATCATGCCATAACCTGGTCCACGAGCAGCTGTTTAGGAGAATGTATAAAAAGGTGTGTTCACAACAGCAGCTGCAGATCTCAAATCAGATTATACATAAAAACACATGAAGGCTTCTTACCAATGCCATCTCCCCTGTACTGCTCATTGGTGGGGGTAGAGATGGCGTAGCCATTGTTTCGACAGAAGAATATAAGTGGGCACTCGAGGGTGGCAGAGAAGTTGAAGCCAGCGTGTGCATCTCCTTCACTGGCTGCTCCCTCTCCAAAATAACAGATTACGGCACGGTTGATGTTTTCTCTCTTGATTGCATAAGCAGCTCCAGCCGCTGAAAAACAGACACACCCAGCATAAATACATACTCACAGGTGTATGCATGTTCTTACAGACAGGAGAAGTTAACTCAGACGCTCACAGCTCACCTTGTGGAATCTGAGTGGCCAGAGGAGAAGAGATGGTGACAAAGTTCAGGTCTTTGCAACCATAGTGGACAGGCATCTGTCGACCCTTGCCAAGGTCATCAGCATTAGCATAACACTGAGCCATGAACAGATCCAGAGGGAAACCACGGTACATCAACACTCCTGCAGGGCCATATAGGAATTTCAACATTATTACTCTCAACCTGGGCAACTGATGGTGATTACACTCAGTGGTCATGAAGGGGGTGTGTGAGGGGTGATTCAAATGACTGGAAGTTCAGCATTACTGAGAATGTTATATGTTCAAGTATATTAAGGTTTTCTACAGGTTTGTTTTCTGTCTGCATCTTCATATATTCTGCAGGTTTTTTTCCTGTTTATTTTTACAAAACGTGATCTTCTGATAAAGACTGACTGAGTGATTTTTCTGAATGACTGAACTGACAGACTGATGCAGTTTGACATGAGTGTTTGTAGAAATGTCATGTGATTCACTGACTGAATGAAGCTTTGTTCTAAACTGTCACCAAAGCATGCACCACCATGCCTATAAAATAAACTGCTTGGTCCAGAGCTAAAAATCAATATTGACACTGATCATCTTATGTTTGGGTCAGATTACTGTCTGAAAACACTGTCTTTAAAAAGAGCAAAACTACTGACAATGACTATAATAAAGAATGTAAAGATGGAGAAATAAAAGTTGTATGTTAATGTAAGTAAATTTCTTTTGCTCTTCTTTCTGATTGCTATAAAAATACTGTTTTATAATAACTTTATATCTAAAAGGAACTAAGTCAGGTGAAATAATCTAAAACCATGTGCTGCTTGATCCTTACCGGCTTCTCTGTATTGACCAAAGACCAGGTCATTTGGGTCAAGAGCAGCAGCACTACCAATATGTGTCCCCTCCTCACCATAGTTTGTCATGTAGAAGGATATCCGACCCTGTAACAAAAACAAATCAACCCTCTTTTAGTTCTTGCTGTTTCATGGCTAAACAAGGAAATGCAAGGGGGAAAAAGTACCTGTCTCTGAGACTCATAAAGAATGCGGTCCATTGTGTTCAGCAGAGTCATCTTCTGGTAAAAGTTTAAAACTGTCTCTTTGGAGAGCTATACAGGGAAGAAACACACATAATAAATGAACAACATGTCACACTGACACTTTTATTAGTTGAAGGTGTAAGCAGGCTGACTGTACCTGAGGGTCTTGAGAGGGGTTGATGATATTTCCTTGTCTGTCCATCACCCGGTACACTGGGATCCCAGAGATCACATTGGGCTGGATGAATTCGAGCTGATCCACAAACTCGGCTGAGGCTCCAGGGAACTGTGGCTTTTCCAGCGATGAGTCAAAGGGCTGCTGCTGGTGCACAGCCTGAAAGGTTGAATACAAACATTATTTATTAACAACATCACTGTGGCTGTGGCAAAGAAAGGCTCTGTAAAACTGACACCACAAAGGAGGATTCATCTTTCTCTTAATAACAAAATCCAAAATCAGAAAACTGCCTTTTATTGCTTAATTTTCCAAAAGACAGTTTGACAGGAATATGGCCACATTTCCTGGTTTAAAAATTTGCCACAATTGAGATGATTGTTTTCTGTGATTTAGCATGTTTTAGCATTCAAACAGGGTTATAATTTATTTCCATGCTAATTCTGTATTTATAAGAATATAAATTTGTGTTTTATATTTGTAACAATAATGATTTAAAAATAATATTTATAAACAACAATACTTATTATTATTATTATAGAATATTAATTATACAAAATGAATGTGCTGTTCTATACTAAAGCGAAATAATCCAAGGTGTGGTCTAGTGATAACTGCAATCCTCACTGTGAGCTCAAAAAATATTCAATTTTCAAGTATTTATTTTTTGATCCTGGGGCTGACAGAGTTGCCATTTTTGCCTTTTCTCTCGCTTCTTCACCACGCACTGCAACACACCCAATGACTTCTATATAATTTATATAATTGCAATAATCCACAAAATTGTGTGGATGTTGGCCTTTATTTTTCTCCAGTATAGAAATTATACAAAGGTTTTATTTTAATAGTTTAACGACTTACTAATGTTGATAAATTTGCCTGGTTGAAAGTGCAGATATGCTGAATTATCGAACTGTGACACTACACGTTGGACCCAAAACAGTTGTGGGAATAATAAAAAAAAAAAAAAAAAAATCAAAATGCAATTACATAGGGATGCATCTTGTTTTTAAGTGATGTGCCATAATTGCATTAACTGCAACGATTCGTTTTAATGGCATAGATAATCTGCATTGACAGGACACCGGAAACAACAATAAATAAGAGTTTGCGTTAATTCCTCTGCACATTGTTTTTAATCACGTTGAACTCCTCACGCCCCTTTCTTCGACCAATAAGAACGTAGCTAGCAAACGTTAGCCGGCTAGCTGCCTCGGCTTTAGTATCGCGACAACAAACACAAAGTCAAGATACTAATTACATTTCTAAACACATATATTCAGAAACATGTAGCAGTTTCAATTTGACCTAATAAATTCAACAACTGTCGTAAACTCTCCCCCTGCAAGGTTGTCAGCTAAGCTAGCTATCCCACAACCCATCGCGGTAAATGAAAATCAAGAGCAGCGCTGAAGTTAGTTTCTGATTCGAAGTTAAGACAAACCCGCAAAGGAAACTTATAACATAATTATAGAAATCTGAAATATACAGCGACACATAGAATAACATTTTCACCAACTCGAACTTGATCTTTAAAGTGTCTTTGGCTTCTCTGTGACCCTCTGATCGAGATTTGACAAGTGTATATTGGTTGTTCATTTAGACCTAATCCGATGTTGTGTTACTGTAGAAAATCAGTGTCATCGCTCTTTCTCGGGCTGATAAATTAAATTAATTTACCACAAATATGAGAGCTGTTTCCAAATAGCGTCAGACATTTATCTACACAGTATAACATCCTTCACATAGTGAAAAACCGATCACTTTAGTAACTAGTAACCCACAACTTGGAAACCAACTTCAGCGCTAACCGTGAGCTACAGCGACCTTTCTTGGTAATGGGCTGATGTTAGCGACCAGCAGAGCACCAGCTCACAATGTTGCACGTTTGAACTTACACCGACTCTGAAGGCTCTGTGTTGAAGCAGCCTCGATGCCTTCAGTCCTGCCGTCTGACGAACAGTGTGCAAACACAGTCCATACATTTTGTTCATGCTGCTCACAGCTGCGGTCTGCACAGTCCACCGTCGTCTCTATTCACCGCGCTACCAGCTGGTTTCTCAGAAATGGTTTTAACTACGGTTAATGTATATAAGAGCTGCGCGACAGGACGAGTTAACAACCGTTTTATCGCCTTTCTACTCGGAGCACCTCCGTTTCCATCCACAACCACACGTACCAGGTCAATCAGAAATATGACTTCCGGTCAAACTTTCGAAATAAAATTCAAAGCGCCATGTTTGAATTAAAGTTCGGTCTGATTTATCAATAATCCAATCCGATGGTGTGCTATATTTCGAAATCACATTCGACTCGTGTATCTGTAATCTCCGGCTTTGAAACGCGTATGTACATTCAATGAGCAGCTTTGGAGGTACGCTTAGATAAAGCAGTCTGAGAGCCCTGCAATATATATAGTTTGCGTCTAGTTTTGCATAAAGGATATAATGTTATGTAAAATGTACAGAGGGGTGTTTCTGTCAGTTACCCTCTCCTCGTTGATATGAATAATGTGACACAAAGCGCAGCCTTCAACGTGACCATGATTTAATCCTCGTGTTTCATCACACACTAAACTCTAGTGTAATCTTAATTCAATAGGATTTATTACTGGACCGTTGTATTTGACTGCATTAGTTTAAGACAGTGAATCTAATCGGCCGCCAACCGAGTATGTGGCTAAAGGGGGCTTCGATAAAGATTTTATTGATGTGCTTTCACAGTCTCTGCTTTTAATTTGAAAACACAGCAGTTCACTTCTATAACCATACTTGACTGTTAATAAACCAAGGAGCATTTTGTACCGAACACCTTTCCCATGCACCGAGGACCTTTTCCGCATTGTTTTATCATAAGTCACACATTCATGCAGCGACCTTGTTCACATTTTGAAAACTGAGGTTATAACAACATCCTGTAGTGATGCTTATTATACAATATTTCTTGAATGTAGTAGCTCCAATAAAGTTGTTTTAACTATGCATAAACTGAAATAGGTCTGTTTCTTGACCAGTTTGAAACAGATTGGGTGAATAATAATAATAATAACAATAATAATAATAATAATAATAATTAGGAAGAAGAAGAAAACGTTTTAATTTTTAATTAATGAAATTAAATAATTAATATCACTTAGTATTACTTAGTCGAAATAGTTTTCGACTAATTTCGACTAAGGGTGAGGGTGAGATGGCTGACAGTAGATCTAATGAGTCTAGTGAAGATTGAATCTATAGTGTACAGTCTATTGTTAAAATATCTTACAGTACAAAAGAAGTACAGCGTGCATAGAAAAGAGAAAACAATTTTTCATTTTTCACTTTCCATTTGGAAACTGAAATGTGTAACCTTAATTTCAATTACTTTTAATTATTATTTACCTAGAAGATCGCATGCCATCAAACATGAATTCTGCTCCTTATCAAGATATTAATTACGCAGCTAAAAGAGATAATGATGATGTTTCTGAAATTACAAGACAGCATCAAAATGTAGAGACAGAAGCCCTTACTTTATTTTAATATTTACCAAGTAATACTCATTTGCCATGATGAAAAGTCAGTTTTGATGAGATCTATCTTGACTGCTGTCCAGCATTTGTGCCATGTAAAGGCTTGAGTGATGTGGAATTATCTGGAGTACCTTCAAAGATGTCTGTTATTTGACATGCACATGTAAACTGTTAACCTTCCTGTCAAAGTAATGACTCTCATTTTGTGGGCGATCAGCACTGGCTCTTTTAAGGAAAAGGAAGAAAGATCAGACAGCACAAACAAGGGCCAAGTGCCATGTCTATTGCCCCCCTAGTTGTTGGTAGATCTTGGTGGAAGTCATTGCCAGGCTTTGTCTGTGTTTGGCTCAAAATGTCAAAGTGATGCAAGTTAGATTGTACAGATGGAGCAGCTGGCTGGTCCTCTGTTTTAGGTGGCTGCTGTTGTTGTTGACCTCACTTGCTTCTTTCCATATGACTCTCAAATTGTTTCTGTGCCACAATTGTAACTGCACAGTGTGGACATTGATAATAAATCAAAAAACATCGTCTCCCTTATAAACTTGTAAAGACACTGCAGACTGTTCATCTTGGGGAAAGATTTACAAGATATTTTTATTTTTCTGATAATTCCCATTTGCTTCAACTTTGTGACTGTATTTTGAATGTATACACCGGAAATAGTGGTAATGTCTTATTTTGCACATATCTTACAATTTATTTCGCGTTGCAATTCCCTCTGTCTCCAAACACTAACGATTTTAAACCCATTCTCCTTCACCCTCAACAATGAAAGACACCCATAGGCGCAAATTACGATATTAAGGCGCCGGCTACTTAGTTTAGTCAGTGCTAGTTTTTACTAGTTCAACGTGAACGCGTTTTTCAGACGTCAGCTCTCGCTCCTGGTTCCTGTGTCATCAGTCAAGGTCCTTCATCGACAAAACAGATGACGTCATCCGCCCTCGACAAACTGCATTTCCTCGACGGTGGCGGCATGATGGAGGTGTGCGGCTCTTCCAACGTTACCCTGAGAGAGTTTGGCTGTGAGCAGAGCTTACTGTCTCGACCTGATGGCTCAGCGTCCTTCACCCAAGGTAAAGACACATGGAGATATGTGTCGGAGTCAGCTGCTCAGTTATATCGAAGACAACATGCACCTTTCCGTTTCTTTAGCCCGTGTTTAGAAAGACTTGACGCTGCTTGAAACCCACTCTGTGAAAACTGAATTAAATTGTGAAAGCAACAGCCATCTCTAGACCACTTCATACCAGGTCTAGACCAAAAACCACCGCACTTAGACTTGTCAAACGTGAACTACATTATTCCAGGGAAGCTAAAAGGCTCAACTCAGATTTATGACACATATTAAATTTGGGAAAGCACAGAAAGGGATTGTCAGGGAGCGCCAGTCTAATATACTCTATTGCATATTATATGCTGTTACAAAATCCATCACTATACTTAGTTAGTATACTGAAGTTAGAAGCAGGAATCTGTCGGGAGATCACAGGTTTGATGTTCCTGCGGAGACCAAGCTTTAGGTTCCCACCATCTTTTGCCATTGAACTGTCAAGCGTAAACAGCTTGATCTAATCGCCAATTTTACTGTCCTCACAGGTGGTTTCCAAGTAATAACATCTGAAAGAGCGAGAGCTCCTGTTTGGTGGGTGGAGACACGGTGGAAACCAATACATCCAATGTGAAAGCAGCTGTGATGTCACATCACACATATGGACTTAAATCAGACCTTAGCTTGCCTGGGTTCACTTTATAAAGCAAGATTGTAGTCCCTCGTTTTAAATAACATGTGAGGCCTGAGCATCTGTTCATTAGTTCCTAACACCTAGTTAGTTTCCATGGTTACAAGCCTATTGGTTACTCTGTGTGCAGAGGTTTAATTTTATGATGCCTCTGTCTTTTTCTAACTGGTGTTATACTACTGGCGATTCTAGTTGATTTGCCAGTGTAGAAGCTGATATGATCCATCTCCAGTGGACTGCACTGAGCACAGTTTCTAACAGGTACTAAAAAAAAAATGGGAAAAAAATTGTATTATTTTATTGTGATAGATATTGTGATTGCTATTATAGTAGGAATCTTATCTTTTGCATTTCAATTTCACTGAAAAAAGAAAGCTTGGGTCTGTATCTAACAAGCATGTTCCCATATGTCTGGACAACATGATTTGTTCACATTGCTTCATTTCTGGTTTGTTGTGACACCTTTGACCTTTATCAAAGAATTGTGGCTTCTGCAATGTGGTTATTTCACTTGGTCATATTGTTATATTGATCATTTTGAGATTAATTTTTGAGCTCTGGCTTCTCTTTTGACCCCCCATTCCTATTTATTTGTTATGGTCTGTACTATAATGTTTGTCTGTATAACTCCTTTTTTTTTTTTATCTCATCTGAAGGAGACACAAGTGTGTTGGCTGGAGTGTATGGACCAGCTGAGGTGAAGGTTAGCAATGAGATCTATGACCGGGCAACACTGGAGGTGCTGGTACAGCCTAAAGTGGGACTACCAAGTAAGTTGTTATCTAAGAAACAGAAATCCTATTATGCTACATTTAATTTATTATTCAGTGTGGTCCCTGTACATTGCTTTGATCCATGTGGGCAGTCGATTAATTCATTGCTTAAAAGACATGTTGAACTTTTCATTAATGTTCAGTTTGAATATTTCACAGTGTAGGCAGTGTAGGCACTATAGGTAACATGCAGTGTTGATATGAGGGGATGTGTAATATTCAGTGTAGAAATAAATGTTTCTATGAGCTTCTATAAGGGAAATGAGGAAATTTAAGGCACACTTAAGGGTTTTAGGAGGCTAGTACTGATACAGCTTTATCACTTCTCCTGTTCAAAAGCTGACATTCCACCATACACCACATGGCGGAGAAAGTGAGCCAGTTGGTTTTCTGCCTGACTTAAGTATGTATCATTATCACAAAACATTTATTTATTTTCTAGGTGTGAGGGAGCGATCGCAGGAGCAGTGTGTGCGAGAAACCTGTGAGGCATCCCTGCTCTTGTCACTTCATCCTCGCTCCTCGCTCACTCTCATTCTTCAGGTGTTGCATGACGATGGCTCAGTATCCTTCAGTAAAGTTCTCTGCTGCGGTTAAATTTAACTTCCAGTCTGCAGGTGTGGCAGTGACACGGCCTCCTCACGGTCTTCCTTGGTGAGCATTCTTCCTTAGCGCTTTGTCAGCTCTTGTCCTGCTTCTTGAATTCCGCCTGTATGGCTCTCATGGATGCAGGCCTGCCTATGAGCTGCCTGTTCTGTGCCGTGACCTGTGCCATCAACACAGATGGTCAGATCATCACAGACCCCACTGCATCTCAGGAAAAGGTAAATCTGAGACTCTGAGATGAATGTTTTTCTTGGTTTGAAGTATAAATACCTACCTAATCTGTTTATTGATGGATTTCATTAGGAATTTCATAGCAACAACTCCATTAATTTTATTCCAAGTATACATATTTAGTTTAGTTTGTTTTACTTTGCCAAAATCTATGGTCATGCAGTTTTAAAGGATAATGTTCATCTGTTAGATGACCATTTTCTCTGTGTTAGTGTTATTCAAAATTAGTCAGATATGCATTATTATGTACTATGTTTTGTATTGTGATGAGTAGCATGAATGTGTATGGTTGTATTGTCATCATCTAAAAGCTGCTGCCATGCAAAGCTCATAGGGATCTTAATAAATAAACAAACAAATAAGCACTTTCATACTAACAAGTACAACTGCTTGTTGTATTTCTGGAAAAGGCCTCTTGTGTAGGAAAATGCGGAGAAGGTAAGCATTTGAGAGTATTCTGTGCACTGGTTCAGGACAATCATCAGTTTCATTGTTGAAGAATAAAAAGGACATTTAAAGGACTTGAGTTAGTAGAGTCACTAAAAGAGAGATCATGAAAAGCCTTAAAACAGATTTAATACACAGTAGTAGTCTGGTGCATTATAGTAATTTTTACCACAGTGATGTGACTATTACCTGTCTCCTACCTGTGTCTCATACCTTGTACTTTGTGAATGTAATAGATATTTCAGGTCCCAAAATAATCCTCATCCACGTTTCAGACAGAAAACTGAGAAAACTGTTTTTACTCTGTCTGAACAGAATGAATCAGGGTCAAACGGCAGATTCAGAGAAAGGTGGCCACACAAAATAAATCTTAAGTTAACAAATAATGCATAAAATTCTTCATAAATGAAATAAGTAAAACACTGAACGTCAGTTTAATGATTTGTTATCACTCGTGACAATTTGATCGTATGATTTTGAAAAACTAAATGTCTGTTCTGCTTAGCCCTGAATGTTGGGAAGTCCTTTCATTACAGTCAACACTGTCAGAGTCCATATTGATTTTGTTTTTTTTCCTTGTCTGTTTTCACTCTTACCAGGAAAGTCGAGCTTTGATGACCTTTGCTATTGACAGCACAGAACGCAGAGTATTGATGTCATCAACTAAAGGATCATTTTCAGTTCATGAGGTGAGCCAATACTTGGGTCATTTTTTCTCAGAAACACTGCCACATTGCTAAATTTATTTTTGTAACCATGCCTCGCATGTGACTTCCATATTTGTACAGCTGTTGTGTATTTCATCATGTATCTGTCACCACTGTGAAGGCTATGTCAGTGATTTTTTTTGGGGCCGATGATGAGATATTTTCATTTCTCTACCTGTAGTGATATCAAAAACCTTTCATATTTTGGCTCATCTTTAATGACTGTTTTTCTTCTTCACAGCTGCAGCAATGTATAGCAGTCAGTCAGAAAGCATCAGAGAAGATTTTTCAGTTCTACAGGGACTCTGTCAGGCGGCGATACTCCAAAACCCTCTGATGAAGAAGCAGCTCTTTTTTTTTTCTTTTTTTTTAATACTGATGTTGTAATGAAATATTCAACGACCACTTTGGGCTACCTTTGCTGCAGTTCAGTAGCAGTCAGAAAACATGAGGACATTTGAAAGAACACCAGATTCAAAAGAGAAAATATGAAAGTCAAACAAGTGCATTTATTGGGATTTTTGTTTTGTTTTTTTTTTTTTTCCTTCAGTTTAATATTCACATGTAATAACAAGGATGTGAACTGGGAAAGAACCATATGTCTTGTCTACTAATAAATCTCATTTGTCACAACCTCTGACCTTTATCGGCACACACAAGTTGTCCACTTAGCTACGTCCATCTAGTCATTATCTGTTACAAAGTGAGACAAATCTGAGCAGACCCTGTTTCATGCCAGAATGATCAGTCAAGGCAATCCACATTAAACACTCCCATTATATCACTAAATGTGGTCACTCTGCTGTAACAGCAAAGGGTCTTTTCTTTTTTTTCTTTCTTTTTTTTTTTTCATTTTTTTTTTTTTTTAGACGTAAATGTCCAGTGGAGGCGGAGGGTGGTTCAGGATTGTCAGGACTGTACGACACTGTGTGTGGACTCAAGTCAGTGCAGCTGTATCACAGCACATCAACAGTGACAAGGGTTAGACACTGAGATATCACAGGTGTGTCTACACATCACCTACAGTGATCATAATCTATCAGCTCAAGTCATGATACAACACTGGGTTTGCAGAAAACAAAGTCATGATTTGAACTATTTGTAGTTCAGCTGTGGACTCTATAAAAACTATACAACTACATAGAAAATATCCATTTTTTTACTTAGAGCCATTTACAGATTTTATTGGAGTTCCCTTGTTCACTTTTTTAAATTAATGGCACATGTAAGCTCAAACCAATATGGCCAGAGTTTTTTTCTCCTCATATCAGAGCTACTCTTGCAGTGATTCACAACCTAATGTTGAAGCTACTGAAGCTTAGAGCAGGTTTGTACATGTCAAACTACAAACTTGCCATGCAGGAATCTGCTGTGACCGAGATGGAGATTTGTTGACTCACATGCATCACGTCTGGGCGCTGTCTTAGTCATGTCTTTATTTACTTTCTGCGTAATTTTTTTTCACCCCTTTGCTCATCTGAACAAAGATGTTACTTTTTCTGCAGTACTTAAAGCAGAGAACTTAGAATTTTAAGTTTGTTGCTGTTCAAGAAGCAACTTCCTGAAGGACTTCAGTCGTTTGTCAGGGGGAAAAAATAGCAGAATCTATATTTGGGAAGCATGGAGTGGCAGCCTGGTTGCTTCTATTAATGGAATAGCTCATAAAAGGATCTTCTGCAGAGTTTCTTCCATATTTTTGGCACTTTTTTCTCACAGGTCTGCACTCCTCTATCTAATAAGGTCCTGTGTATATTCAGTGTACTGTATGAATCAGTTCCTTCTATCATATTCTTCAAGCCTGTGTTCACATCATGACCTTGCATCTCTTTTTAAAACGATTATTTATTTTTTTATATAATGGGACGATATGCAGTTTTCATTTAGCTTTTTCTGTATTTGAACATAAAGATACTTATTCAACTTAGCATAAAGAAAGCAGAATCAGTCTTGTCTGCAGGTACACAGTGGATGACGCTGAATGTGAAATAAGGATAGGTTGATTGATGTGCATGTGCAGTGTTTCCCTGCGGGTCCCTCACTCCGACCAGAGGCATAGAAATGAATTCTGGGTTCTCTCAAAGAATATTGCTTCTGGCCCGTCATGATTTAAAAAATAAAGCTCTGGGGCTCCGAAAGTGCCACCAGTGACAGTGCTGGCTCAGGCCCCCTCCGACAACAAGGTCCATAAGGATTTAGTCACTGCCACGTCCTTGCTGTGACCTCCTCATAAATCTGCAGACTCCATCTCCTAGCACTGCCCTCCTCCTGGCTCTTTGAGGCCACGCGTCCCACCTTTTATCCCTCTGCTGCTCTATTTCATCCATTGTTTTGTGACAGTGATATCTACAGTGACACCATCTGCATTTGTCACAGCTTTTTCTTTTTTTTTTTTTTTTACTTTAGTAATGCTTAACATGTGACAATGACGGCAGCACAGATTTAAAGGATAGCAGGTTACTTCAGACCATGGGTGACAAAATAAATTACATTTACAGACTGAATCTTCTACATGGAATGGTGCTTAATGACTTTCAACCTTTTTTCTTCAACGTGATGATGATGGATACACCAGCTCTCCTGTTTTATTGCCTGTTCTTGGCTTTTCCAGCTTGGTGTAGAGAAAACATGACTGCAGACAGGGTGGACAGAGAAAGACCGTGATTACTTTACATTTGCAGGTGATATGTTGCTTTGTGTTGATACTCATGAGATGTGTTAAGAGGACTGTTTCTTCCACGCGCTTCTCTGCGCAGGAGACGTTCTTATGGTGGTTTCCCAGACAAGTAGGAAATCAACGCTGCGATGGCACAGATGTATGTTATGATTCCAAACACAATGGAAAGCACGGAGAGCCACAGAGCCTGGCGAGAGGCTGCATTGGCCCCCTGAAAATCCCCCTGAGCTGATGCCTTGTTGGTCTGAGAAATGGAGGAGAGAGGAGGGTGAGATAAGGATTAGAAGGATGGGGGAGGTGGTGGTGGGGGTAAGCAGCATTTGTCATCATTTGTCAATGTCCTCTCTGGCCTACACTTTCCTCTTCCACTCATTCCAATCACACACTAAACTCATATTATCTTCCATCTTTGAACCACACCTGCTGTTTGTGCCTCATTCATCATCTTCCCCTCCTTCCTTCCTCTCTTGCTCTAGTCCTTGTCTTTGTCTCTGACCCCTGTTTTAGGTAGCACTCAACAATATTGGAAATCTATCACCTTGGGGCTTCTTGTTATGACTCTAATTAAACCTTAACGAAGGCTATTGATCTGATCAAATGGCCTTTGGAGCTTGCTGCCAGTTAGCTTTGTAAAAGAATTAATGGGATTTTTTTTCCTGCACTGCTGGATTGATGCCTATATAAACAATGGGCCCCTGGTGACTAGCGATAGAGGTGTTGGGTTTTTTTTTTCCCCACTTCCAGTGGTAATAGTGACTGATGAGATAGTTTGTGCTCTGAAGTTGCCCCCTTCTGCCTGAGACCTGCTCCACATTTCCTCCAACATTCCCCTAGAAGAGATGGATCATTTCAGTGATCAAATGAACACTTTCACTTGTGCTGTAGCTACAGGATCTCGGTTAAACTATATTTCTCTGAATGTATCAGTATCTGTATATGTAGAGTGTAGAGATGGGACAGATGGTTATATTGGTAGGTTGGTAGGTTATATTGTAGCCAAAAGTAGCAGCATGTTTGCTGGTACGATGACTTTTAATTGAAGTTTTAAAAAAAAATAGTATGTAGTATGATAGTAAGGATATGGTATACTGTAGAAAGGATATGATATACTGTATTTGTTGGTATATATCATATTTATTATTATTATTATTATTGTTTGTTATTAACAGTATATGTCCCATTATTCTTTCTCCTTCAGAAATGCTGTACATGTGATGATGACTATAGTACAGTTCTAAGGGATAGCAGGTAACACACCACATGAAAACCACAGACTGAATCTTCTATATGAAGTGATGTTGAATAATGATTTTTCTTCATGTGCGAGGAATTTCCTGTGAGCTGACATCTATACACATCAATTATTGAGGAAGAAGAAAAAAAAAAGGTTGCTTCTCAAAATTTTTTTTTTTTTTGCTCTATTTTTTTGGTTTTGGTTATTTTATGTAGGTTCATAAAAGTTCATAGCCTGCCTAACTGAACAATGCTCCTTGTTGATTCCTTGTTGGAGCTCTTCATGACTAGGTAATACACTTGTGATGTGGACATTGTTTTTAGAGTCATGACACTGGTATAGGCTTGTTCACTCAATGAAATATTGGAAATTGAAAACATTAACAACATTAATTAAGCATCTCTCTAAAGAATTAAAAAACTATTGTGATTCTAAAATGATATAACCATATAAAACCACACCACACATCTTCATTCATTCCCCCTTTGGATTGTTCAACTCTGCAATGTTTTCAAAGCTCTTGTGGCATAATCCTGTATATCTAGATGTAATGCCCTCCTGTCTAAACTCCAAAGCAATTCCTTAATGTCCACAGCACTTCACATAGCAGACCTGCTGTTAGACTACACACACTGCAGAGGGTAGGACATCACCCTTGGCTGTGAACTGCACTGCCAGGTTATATCTTGTCAGCTCAGGACTGAGAGTGTGTGTGCGTGTATGTGTGTGTTTTAACCTTCTGTGAAAGGTAGAAGGCAGCGATGCCCAGGGGCCAGAAGCAGCAGAGCATGGAGAAAAAGGCCAGACCCAGGTAGTCCTGAGGGATCATCAGAGGGAAGTTGCTCTCACTGTCTGTATCACTGAAGTCATCAATGGATGAGTCCTGGGATTCAAACAGATGGAAGTTTGGTCGCACTCTTGTTAGAGCGTCTGGTAAAACACCTTTGATGTTTCATGTAGATTTTTTTTTCTTTTGCATGTTCAAGGTTTTGAAATATCACCTATATGCAATGCGATCCAATGCAACATAAATTAATTAAATCTCATTTCACAGCAATTAAAAATTATATTTTCAAAAATCAGATGCATCTCTCTGCATAAACATTGTTCCTATCAATCTGGAAAATCTACAGTGCCCAGTACAGTGCATATTTTATCGACGGAAAGCCGTTACATTCACACCGGATGTATACACCTGGTGTATAATATGATAGTGTGTATATATCAGTGTGATATCTGCTATAATATGATAGCAGATATCTTTAAAACCAGGGCAAGTAAAATCATCATCATTTTTTCTAACTTGAGTGAAATGTCCCTTAGACCCAAAGCTCAATGAAAATTAGACATTGAGTATTAATCCATTTAAATGTTACAGTAAACAAACAAACATAATACACAAATATGTTTTTTTTTTTTTTTTTTTTTTTTTTTTACATGTTATGCCCATGTCGTCCATAGCAACTGAAAAACTTTGCTTGTGCCTGAGCGATAATGTGACTGAATGGGGTTAGTCTAGATGTGCAGTAGCTGTGTTGACCGCAGGTGATTCATGACTCACGCATCTTTTTGAAACGGTTGTATATTCAGTCTGACTTTCTTTCTCACTCTGACCATGTCATATTATTACTCTGCTTGTTTCTTTTTGTGCGTGAAATGATTGTGCAGTTTCCAAAGATGCTTCTGTAACATATGAGCAAATGTTTCATACACTACACCCTTGTATAAAAAAATGTTTTTTCCTCTTTTTTTTTTAAGCGGCAGCAACTGTACAACACAGTATTTTAAATGTTAGTTGAAGCCGGTGTATCATTCACTGCTCTGTGGGTCTCCGATGTTAGGATTGATCTGTCCTGTCTCGAACTACCTTTCATATCAGGATTGATTTGCCTAGAGCAGTTTTTGTTGACATGTAACAGATCTGATGGTGACAAGAAGCAGGGAAATCTCACATTGAGCCAAAAGCCAGACTGACACTATGCTCATCTCTCCTGCTCCATAGTGGAACGACCTGATTCAAGCACTGAAGAAGTTTTGTAGGCCAGTTTGATTTCTTTAACACTTGGAGTAAAACAAAGGAGTAAAGGAGATGTTGTGCTGTGCCTCTTTGAGGTCGTGGCAAGGTTTTACTCCCACAGGCCTGTGCCTTTGCATCACCACACTACTACCAGCATTCAGAATGAGCTTGAAAAAAAATGTTCTGTTCTTTTGTCCTTGTGGAAAACACTCTCAGACCTTAACTGTGCAGCAGCCAATTGCTCTTGCTTTTAATGGTGTGTAATACTATTGTTAGTCCACTTGATCGTCTTTTTAATCAAAGTAATAATTGTAAAATGGCCTTCAGGGTTTCAGCTCACAGCAGGTAACTGAAACTTTCATTTACTTTAACCTTGCTTGGATACTTACATAATAACTTAAACGACCAGCAGCTACTTTTTTGTGACACTTACAGCGTATACGTTTTCACGTTGATTCCCAATAACAACACATGGCCACTGTAAACGCTTTAAAGCTAATTTACATTTCACTCCAGGGTGGGCTTTGCTCAGTGATCTATGAAATAGAACTGGCATCCTCCATCGCTACTGTAGTGTCATTACCTGCGCCTCAGCAGGAGAGCAGCTTTATGTAATCTGGCTATTTGACAGTAAGCATTCAGTTACTGTCTGCCCCGAAATGCACCACTACATCTATTTCAAGTTCCTCTTTCATTCCCAGAATCTGTACTGAGAATACAAGATTGTCTCTTCCTTTAAATATAAAAATCCTTTGAGCAGAAAGTGGACATGATAGAAATAAGCCTGTCAGATATGATAATTATTTGAACGAAACAATATCTCAAATCAATCAAATGAAACTGAATTGCAACAATGCAACTTCTTGATTGCAACTACTTTGATAATTGATTGATTGTTCCAGTTTGTTTATCAGGCAACAATACCAACCCTCAATGATTTAGTTAATCCACTGCTTTTCTATGTTTCATATCACTGTAAACTAAATGTCTTTGGGTTTGGACTTTCTGGTTGAACCAGCAGGGTATGTGAACATATCATTTTGTCTCATTTAATTCAAGGCACTTTACAAGATAAGGGTAGACCTTACTTTACTATAGAGACCAGCACTTAGTGACAGTGGGGAGGAAAAATTCCCACTTATAAGGACTCAGGGTGAGTGACCCTCTGCCTAGATTGTTTCGACTTGAGAGGAGTCTTACGTCAGAGTCAGGAAGCAGGTCATCCTCATCATCCATGCTGTAGGACACACTGTGGAAGTCCTGTGTCTCCGCCAGCAGCTTCCTCTCCAGCGTGGAGCCTGGCCGAATGTCCACAAAGGTGGTCTCCAGGTAGTCTTTGCTGAGCAGGGAGTCCGTGTGGCCCCAGATGGGGGCCGGTGGGTAAAAAGACTCCAGTGTGCGAGGCAGGGAGCAAGGGTCCAGAAGCTGCTGCTGCTGGAGCTCAGGAGGATGTCCACAATAGCTCCTCCATGCTAAGGGAGGGTAGGCCCTGTCCTCCTCACATTTAACCAAGATGCCCTTGAATAGTCCGCCCGGGGCCTGTCCAGTCCCGGGCCCCAGCCCTGGCCCTGATGCCCGGCTGTTATTGGCGTTTTCTCCCAGAAGAGGGTGCTCCAGCTCATCTAGATTCTCCATCCCTCTCTTTTAATATCGACCACACAAGAGGCCACCACATCAACAACAAAATGTAATCTACAAATCGGTCTGCAGTGTGTCTCCCTGAAGAGCGTCCGATGGGCTTACGCAAAGACAGCTGCTTTGCTGGTTTTAGTGTTTTACTGATAATCCATCTTTAATCCTATTCTTCAATTTTTGTCTTATCATAGGCCTTGATCCAGGAGCCAACAACACATGCCAGGTTTGTAATAGAATGAAATATCGTTAATGTGCCACTGATGACTGGATGCTGTATGCTACAAGATGTGTTGCTGAAGCTGTGTTGGTGGATTCAGGAATCTCTTTTCCTCACGTCATAAGCTATTTGTTTAAGGGCTTGATGGCTCAGGGTTTGCCCCATGTCTTCCGTTTCACATGATTGAATGTGTCAGTGTTCATGAATATGCTAATACCTGCTACTTTCTCTCTCATACAATATGAAAATGCCAATTCTGATGATGGAAGTCCTTGATTAGCCCCAGACAGGCCAATGAAAAAAGTGGGCAATGGGACTTCGGTGTGATTGCCCTCAGGAACTCATGGAAAATGTCTCTTGTAATAAAATATTAAGTCTTGATCTAAGCACAGTGTAGCTTTGGAAGCTTTGGATGTCAGTCTTTCCCTTCAACAACGGATGGACACAGCAATGAAATGTGAGCTGAGAATTGATTGTATGGTGAGTACCAAAAAGAATTTGTTTGTCTTTTTGCTTGTTCCTCTGCAAGAGTCTGAAAAAAAGTACACTGACACTGCTTTCAAAAACAGGCCGAAGGCAGCGGCCACTCAGATGGCTGGGCTGATGCGCACTGGGGTGTTTTGTGGCTTGAATATGCACCTCCGGCAGCAGTCAAACTAGTGGCGCAATGAACGGATTGAGGCCATATTTGAGGGCAGTTAATCTGTAAAAGCAATGAGACTCCAGAAATAGAATCCTATGGTGCACATCTGCAGGTCAGCAGGCCTGCCAACAGGCCTATTCCTCTGTTGTTGCAGCAGGAAGCGATAATGAAGAAATCAAAGTCATCTGGTTTTGATTTATGGTTGTGGATTTGCTGTCTGCTGTAGCAGTGCTCCTTTGGGACATGTTATTTTAATGCCTCCTGTCCACCTTAAGAGGGTTTCATTCAGGACAGACGAGGAGTTGGGCAGCTCACTCTCCAGTTCTCCAATGAGGACGACAAGGCCTGTTAAAAAGAAGAACAAGGTCACACAAAATATTTAGACTTAAGTCAACACAGAATCCTGTGGGTTGTGTGCTTCCAAGGCTCTGTTTGAACTGGAGTCTTATTTTTCATCAAGCACACACGCTCATACTACTTGGGCTTATCCCTACCTTAAAAACTCCTGGCAGACTCAAGAAATCAGGATAAGCACCACTGGAGTTTCTGTGTGTTCAACCAATCAAATGCAACCTTTTGTCACTGCCTGAGTGTCCTCAGGAATAGCTGTCCTTCAGCCAGCACAGCTCTTCAGGTGCTGACGACACAGTAGCTGGATAAATTGCCTTCAAAAGGCTGATCAGAAATACAACATGGAAAAAAAAAAATCATTTATTATATTTCCACCACTGAGAGTGAGACCAGGAATATCATTGTAAAACTTTGGGCCTTTATTGATCGCTATACATATATATTATGTTTTTTTTTACTAATACATAAAACATACAACATAAAATACACAGTAATACCAGTGTGTAGCCAATGTGTAAAATGCTAATCATACATTTTCATATACAGCAGACTTGTCATATTTGCATTGTGTCAATCAATACAAGGTGACAGGTAAGGTAGGTAGTTCAGTTTTATTTATTTCGTTTTTTTAGACATTCGTTTGTCTCGTTGCTCATTTCTGGGGTAAGGTTTATAACACCAGAATACGAGACAAAACAATAAATAATAGTTGCCACTATACCTGAATTGTAGCAACTGTCTGGCAAACAATTCATTGTGTTTCAGGGGAAAACGTCTAACTCAGCACGATACACAATATATGTCCGAAGGATACACATGCATTCAGCTTAGAGCAGACAGGGACACTGGACATGGACGCACATTCACGCTGCACATTCTTAGTTACTGCAGTGTTGCAAAATGGTCCGTTAACGACATCTAAAATGGAGTAGCCAAGGTACAATTTTAGCTTTTTAAATAAAGAGAAACAAATTTTATACTTATCAATGTACCCTTGAAATGAACAATTTTATTCTTTTCTGCATTCTAGTTGCTGAACTTTGTCAGTATGTTCTCTTATGTTTAAAATTATTCGCTAAACTGTGTCTAGACAGTTAGAAAATGCATGTGGTTCTCTGTTTTGATGATTTTCTTATTTGAAAAGTTTACGTTTTCATCAACATTGCATCTTAGTGTAAATAAATGCCATAAATAGATACTAAACATGTTCATGGGCCATTGGGGCAGTAAAGTTCTAATCTTCTCCAGAAACATTCATTTTAATGTCAATATAAACAACTGCACAGCACATCTGTTGTCATTTAACTGTATTTATTTATTCTGAAACGCCTTTACAGTCATAACACAGTGATTCCATCGACATATCTGGAGGAAATATGACTCTTAATTAAGGTGGTATTTATAGGCTACAGTCAATTTGAGTCTTCTTATTGATCAACAAAGACAAAAACTGTAAAAGAGTGCCTAGAGTTTTATTTGAAGTGTTAGTGATATCCATAAGAAGATATATATTTGTTTTAAGAACCAAAAACCAACCACAGTGTAGTGTTACATCTCAGAGAACCCAAATCCTGCAAGGTTGTATGGTGAGTCAGGGTGGACTGGGCTTGGGCCATAGCTGAGCAGTGACTGCTTTGTTGTGACATCACAAAGATGGGGCTCATTTTAAGGCTCAGTTTCTGCTGTGTGTATTTCTCTGTGGACTGGGAGCATTCATACCTTGACATTATTAATAAAGAGCCTAGACCTGATTCATAATCCAAAAAAAAAAAAAAAAAAATTGTATCTCACATGATACAATATAGGACCTTTAAAGGAAGAACTTGAATATAAAGTAAATAAAATTAAAGAATAAAAAAAGTATTAAACTTTATGCTTATTCACAACACAAAAAAAAAAAAAGAAAATGGTTGTGTCAAAATAGATAATTGCAGAGAGCTAGAGCAAATGAAATATAATCAGCTGAGACACCTTAGAATAATCAGACTGTCTGTCCCATGTACTCCTTGACTGATATATGATGAGTTTGGAAAATTCTGTATTGTTCAGGCCTTTTAGTGTGGTGGGATAATCTCTTTTACAAAATGACCTGTCCAGAAGTTAGAAGTGTAAATGCATATATATATGTTCACTTGTGATCTATTCGGGATATCCCTCATTCACGTTAGGACTAGTTACCCAGTGGTGTTAAATGAAGTTCAACTCACATATGACTGACTTCATGTACTCTGAACGGAGAATATCTAAAATTAGTACATAACTGAGCGGGGGAGAAATGCTACTGTGAGCTAACAAGTGAGAAGAGATGAAAAAAGTCTCTGTATTGTGTGTTAAGGGGCTTTTCATTCCTGGTAGAATAAGAAAGTGTCATTTCAACAAACTACATAATATCTCATCAGTAGGTATTCATTCTGCATGGCAGAGTGCTTCACAGACTCGTGATCAATTCAATGACTTGTTGTTACACGCTTCACCACACAGCACAGAGGAAAAAAACTGGAATAATTGGGTGTCTTTGAGTTGGAGTGGTGCTGAAGGCTGTATTCTGCTCTGAGCACTGATACTGCTTCGTTGTGCAAACCCCCCTCCTCTTCACCCACTCTTTTATGGAGGGCTAGTACCTCTCATACTGAACAAGCTGAGTGATCGTTCAACACGCTGACGTCAGCAACAGCTCTGAGCAAACTACCTCCCCCTCGTAACACACACACACACACACACACACACACACACACACACACACAGCTGGACATATGGTACATGTACTGCATACATGCTCATTCACACACCAATATTTTTGTAGCACCAGCCTTCCCTGTCTCTTCTGCCCCCTCCTAATCGCTGCAGCTTCATTCCAGGAGAGATGCACTCAGCTTTATTACACCCTCCCACCCCCCTTCACCTCTGCCCATCCACCATAAAAAGACTTCTGTCAGCTGTATTATAAGCCTGCCTCCTTTTCTGATTCTGCAACGCTCATAAAACATCCAGTCAGGTAGAGGGAAGGTTGCAAGGACGCTGCTGCAAATCACCACTGACACTTTTACAAGAGCTCCTCTTCTCTCTCTACCTTTCTATTTCTCTCCTTTCTAGTCTGGTGCTCTGTCATACACATACACAACCACACACCTACTCAGCTTCCTCCATTACTTCTACCTGTCTTTTTTTGCGTTTGATCTGACTCCTCTTTTTCATAATCGACAAAGCCACTGTACAAAACTTGTCGTCACTTGTCTTACCTAAAATTTCTGCTTGCTGCATTGAAAACTTAAAACATCTTAAAACACAGAGATGTGCATCCAAAGTGAAATAATACATTAAACCCTGTTGCTGCTGACTCTTACACCGATTTTCAACAACTCTGCAGTCTTGTCGACTCTGATTCCCTGATTCCCTGCCTCACATACACACACACGCACACACGCGCACACACACGCACACACACACACACACACACACACACACGCACACACATGCACATACATACATGCACAGTGCTGGAAGTAATTGCTGTGATATTTCAGCTGATGCAGATCGAGGAAATGTAGATACAGTGAACACTGGCTGGAGAATATGGGAGCTGTAAATGCCTTTAGCCTCAAATAAAAAGGCATCTTGAAGAAGGGCGATGTCAGGCTGATAAGACCAGCGCAGGCTTCGAGATATGCCAAACAAAAATATGAAAACACAAGTGGTGGTTAAATAGCCCTATTGATTTCATTTCCAACCCTTTTCTCACACTCTCTCTCTTTCTCTCTCTCTCGCTCTCTCTTCCTTGAGATGTGTGGAGTAACTGAGGAGAGTTTAGAGGAAATTGAACAGAAAAGATAAGCAAAAAACAGGCAGCAATGTAGAGAGCATTGCACAGCTCGTGAAGCTCAAAGTAACATCATGTTCCTATGGAAACACATTCAGTGCAGTGTTCACTGCAGGATAAATGAAGCAGAGGCTAATTTGCCATTTCAGTACTGTTCCTCTGCTCGGCTTGATAATAACTGGATGGGATAATTCCAGCGTAGCCGTGCCTTGCAGTGAGGATGTGTTACTGTCACATTAGACTGCAAAGGATGGATAATTTCCACAGAATTACTCTATAATAACAAATGAGCACAGTCATGCCAGGTGCTGGGTTTACTTGAACCCCCCTTGTGCAGAATGTGTGTATGACAGCATGAGCTCATTAATCAGTCCATGGTATGCCCTGCTCTAACCCCAGACACACACACACTCAATTCATTTCTCTCACATGCACTCACTAGTCCTTTGCAGCTTTGCATCATTCACCTTTCAGATAAAGACGGTAAACAAAGCCTCAGAACACGTCCATGTCCTGCCTCATACAGGATCACATGCATAACTGAAGTGCGCACTCCGTTCGCACAGCTGGTGCTCGTGTGCAATGAAGCCTGATGAGTGAGAAGTTACCAATCTGTAATATGTTGCAAATGGGTCCAGCATCTCTGTAGTGTGTGTTGTGTGTTGTGCTCAGTGTGATGTTATGTGCATCTGTGAGCATCATGGGACACATAGTACAGGGACTGGCTATATTTTGCAATTTTGTGTTGTTTGTGTTTTGTGTGTGTGTGTGTATGTGTGCTCATTTGTCACTTGTGCTTCAGTGCCTTCTACAGCTGTCTCAACTCAGTTTGCCATATTCTCCAGGGTTTGCATGCAACTGAATGTTACAGTAAAGGCTGAAAGAAAAATGCACAAATAATATAGAAATGTTTACATTATTTTACACCAGGTAAAATTCCAAAATTGTACAATGATTCAGCTTTACCCCCATAAATCATACATATATATTTTTATTCTTTTGTGGAGATGACATATACACTGTAGATTTTTCATGAAAAATTTCCAAAGAAAATGGGTGCCCCTATTCGCCTGGTATTTTTTAAATATATCATTTTAATTGTATTAATTTGTGATTAAAGGATCCTGTGCAAATCTGTAATTTTGTCCTACTGTACAAAGGCTACATAGATGTAATTCAGACTGTGTTTACATCAGCCATCTTGCAGTGTAATGACCTGTGCATGCCTGTGTTTGTTTTTCCGTGTACATGCATGTATGCATGACACTGTGGGTAGTAGTATTAATCTTAATGTAGTGACAAATATGTGTTCACACTCACTCACTCTGGGCACAAAGTAATGCGGCTAAACAAGAATTAAAGCAAAAATGAACAAATGCAATGTCCTTACATGTAACTAAAAGAAACATGTGCAGCTGAATGAGGTAATTAGCCTCTCCAAGAGCTTTACATGAACAATGATGTAGTACATGGTCTCATCATCATTATGCCTCTCATTGACAATGACCCATCCACACACACACACACACACACACACACACACACACACACACACACACACAAGATAAGAGCAGAGAAAATACTTGCTCTAAACAAGGAATGCTGCCAAGCAAAACAATTAAAAATCATATACATATACATGTATGTGTGTATGTATATGTATATATGTGTATGTGTGTGTGTTTCAGGAATACTGCATTAGCGTGCTATGGCTTTATATTACTGTACACCAGGCTTGTCACACAGCAGTAAATAGCTATACAAACATAAACAATGGGGTAGATTTGTGTGTGTGTGTGTAATGGGGGGGTTGTTGTGTCAGTGGCCAGGTCCCACTCATAAGCAGCGTATCCTCTATTGTTATGTTAGGCAGAAACATACACTGAAACAAAGCTGTGAGAAATGAATTTTCAGTCGAACTAACGCCGAGGACCGAAGAGCTCTCTCACAGTAGTGATACCTTATTTTCACAGTATTATAGTTACACAAAATATGCGTCACTTGCCTAGAATCAGGGTATCATTGTGAAGTGTATTCGACATTATTGATAAATAATCCTTCTCAAATACTAATATTAAATATAATATTAATATTCTCAGATAGAAGGTTTCATGTCAACACAGAGATCCAGACCTGCTCTGTCAAACCAGTGCTGACATGAAACTTAAACTTGAATATTAATAAGTTATTATGAACGGTATAACCCTCTTATATAACCTCCTATAGGAGGTGACAGCAATGACTTAATCTTAATAAAGATTTGTAAAGGGTGTTTCACCAAGAGAGGGTGAGGGTGGGTGTAATGGTGTGAAGGAAGAAGGGGGGAGGCAGTATCAGAGATATGAAGACACTAAAGCAGCAAAATGTTAAAATGTCTAAGGAGTCAAAACCCCATTAATCAGTGGTTTCTTTTGTCAAAGAAAAAAAAAACCCCACTTCTCCCAAAGTGATACAGTGCAAGCTTTCCTTTGAGTATTTGGTATTTTCTCACCTTTAGATTGGAAACTCAGCTCCGTCGTCCTCGGTCCTGTGCTGCTGTCCTGGCCCCGGGGAGCCAGAGTCCCGGTTCAACCCCCCGCAGGAATGTCCGCTTTACTCGCTCTTAGCGTGGACCTGAAGCAGAAAGTGGGTTTTCGCTCTGACTCTTATTCGCTCGGACTGTGTATCCTACTGCACGTGTTTATGTGTGGGAGGGGTAGAGAGCGTCCAGTTCGTGAGATCGAGAGCCAAAACTTGTCGGCATCCCTCCGTCGGGCTGTGCGGATGCGGCTGTGGATGCATGAGGATGTCCCTGCTACACCTGTGCCGCCTGGCAGCGGGGATGCTCTGTCAAAGACACTCCTCCCCCCCTGCACGACATCTTCTCCCGCATCCTGCTCGGCTGGCCGCCTCCCCCTCCACTGACTGGAGCTCGGTCATTAATCCTTATCGCGGTGTGTCAACTTTCTTCTGCCCCTCTCAGCTCTTCTCTGACTTTCCCAATCGCAGCTCTCTCCACTTCTTCTCTGCCCTCCTCCACCTCTGTCTCTCCCCCTCTCCCTTTTTGTCTTCCTTCAGCTCCACCACCTTATTACAGCCGAAGCACTGGGTCCTAAAGCCTGTTGGCCTGTGTTTGACCGTGTGTTTCCAATACGGATTTCTCTGAGGTCCTCATAAAGACAGAGAGAAACGCGCCCACGCAAAGTGGGGACATTTTGCCTTTTCTTACTTCTTTAAGAGGATTAGATGGGTCTGGACGTGATTCTGGGTTGGAATCAGGATTTGGGGTTAAGATAGGGATGTAGCAGGGAGGTTTAAGGTTAGCCTTTGCAACACAAATGTGTACCAGTGACTGGACAAACTGCAAATGCAATATCCACAATGCAAGTATGAGATGGAAATCTCCTTGATGATGCTGCTGCATGTAGCAAACACAGAATTGGACACAGGCAGCAAATAAAACACAGAGGCGGGGAAACAAAAGCAGGGGGAGGTGGAGGAATGGGGGGTTGCTGTGTTATGCAGTGGCTGAGGGTATGTGCTATTCCAGAGTGGAGGTATAGTGAGATGCCCCCCAGCAAGGATGACTCCACTTTGTGTCAGGCCTTTCACGTCCACTTTACACTATGACCCACTTTGGTTGCACGGGTCAGCCCACATTAAGCTCTCCAATCAGAAATGACTCAATTTACAAAAACACTTGTCCTGCTTCAGGCTCATGCTCAGTTTGCCTCTTCCAGGGGACGCCGTGCAAGATAAAGCTCAGGCATTACTGGACACCAGCAATCAATGAAATCCACAGGGCTTACGCTGAGTATATAATGAGGTGCACACTGCTCTTAGCTAGAATCCCTCCTACCCCAGATATGGTTTAACTGTTGGGCTGTTTTTTGTTTTTGTTGTTGTTGTCTGGTTCTTTCCAGCTGGTCAGCACAGCTGCAAAGCTGCCCATCTGATGCTCCGTTTGACTTTGGCTGTCAGAGTGACAAGGGGCCTCTCGGTCCATCATGATGCAGGGATCAATACACTCCTTAGTCTGAGCACATCCTCCCCCATCACTATTATCCATCTCTTTTTTTCTTCTTCCTCCTTCCCTTGCCCCCACTCTCCTTCTGCCTCCTGTAGTTCTCAATCTCTTTCTCTCACTCTCTCTTTGCATCTCCCTCTCTCTCTGTCCCATCATCTTTCTCCATCTTCATCTCTGTTTTACTTATTAGCTGAAGCATGCAGAGTAGAGGACAGGGAAGGAGATAGGAGGATTAATTTGGTGGGAGGAGTAAAATGAGGACAATGATGATGTTGAACATGGTGAGATCGATGTATGCTCTGTTACTCATCTTAGAGTATAGCCAGAGCAGTGTAGATCAAATATGATGATCCCAACTAGACTACTACACTAACTGGACCACAACTACACTTAACAGCCTGGAACACACACATTCACTTTCATTTTAGTGTGTTTTAAGTTTCCAACATAAATAAGATTTTGGCATGCACATGGCAAAATTTAAAAATATTGGGGTTTTTTTGCACAAAATATCAGATATGAGCATTATCTGATCAAAGGTTCCTGTTGGTTCCATGCATTCGTGGCTATTTGTTTATGCAGCAGAAAATGGTTTACAGGATTATTTTTGACAAAAAGACAAAATAAATATTATGCCAACCGGTCATACAGTGTATACAAATGTTTACGTACATGCAAGCACATTAACATCAAACTACCAAACTATCGTTGTATCAGGCTGTAAAAATGTTTATTTCAGTTGGACATTTTAACATGGGAGTCTATGGGGGGTGACTCACTTTTGGACCCAGTCTCAAGTGACCATTTGAAGAACTGCAGTTTTTGGTTGATGTTTGGGGAATTTTCATAACCAACCGTGCCACATTTACAGCCCCGCCCCTTCTTAAGATCAAAGTCTCAAAATAATTTAGCTGTTGTAGAAGCTATAATGAGCTATCACTTTCTGCATAGAATCACAAGGTGGATAATGGTGTGCCAGCTTTTAACTTGAGACTATTAGTATCTGTTTATGTTACCTGCCACTGTCTGATCTTGATGGGCCTGACACAGGTGAGAATAAGACTCTTATCTCTCCACCTGTCAATCATCGCCTGCAAGCCGATTTAAGAATAATGAGCTATCCAGGGATTGAGACAACTTGTAGGTGAAAAGGCAACGGCCACCTTACAATGAGTCATGCAGCAGCATATCTACAAATACAGCAGAGTTCTCAGCAGAATCAGTGCAATCGGACTTGGACTGCAGCTACAACATGCTTGGTTAGATTAAAAAAGCTGCAGGCAAAAAGAGCAAGGCTTGACATTATAAGTAAGCTTGTGTTTTTCCTTTCAGAGAGCTGTGGCAGCAGCATCTCTACATGAATGGCCACCTCAGCACCCAGCAACCCTGTAGGGGAGGATGACAGAGGGCGAGAAGGGGGTCTGTAGTATTAGCAGAATGCCTGAGGTGGTAAGTAGCTCAATAGGGAAAACACAGCTAATCCAATACTCTCTGAGGAAGGGAAACAAAATCACTTTGAAGCTCTAAAACATAATTATTGCACAAAAGTGTTCAATCTGTGTGGCTGACTTATAACATTAGATTAAATTTATTCAGTTCAGATATTTAAAAGGAAACAAATGCTTAAGTGTCCAGGATGCTCCTCTGCTGTTGTTTTTTTTTTCATGAAAGAGCCCTGGGGGACATATCGATATTTTAGCAAGATGTAATCTATTATCCTTGTTACAGAGAAAGGCTAACAAGACATCCTGTTTGTGTGCCAAGCACTTTGGGGGAAATGCAAATGCAGCAGCTCAATTTCCCGTCTGGGCTGCACACAGCTGATGAGGGGTGATTTGCCTGTGCGCACACTGCAGTAGCTATGGCTGGAGGTTTTACACACCAACACAGAGGAGATGCAGCCCCTGTACTTGTCCGTCCCTGAAAGACAATTCATGGAGAAAGTGTGGACTCATGACTCTTTCAGTTTTTCCATGAATGCTCTCGCTCCATACTCTGCCTTTAGAGGCCTGAATTATTTATCTTACATAAGGAAAGAAAAGCTGAGTGATACGAATAAAATCAAAATGGAGAGAGCTGAGCATTGTACACACGCACATTCACATGTTAGGCATCACCCTCAACCCTCACACAGGAAGGTATGTTTACATAAATACACTCAAATACATTCACACACACACACACACACACACACACACACACACACACACACACACACACACACACACACACACACACACACACACAAACACACAGAGTTTGAATATAGATGCATGGTTCAGTGATCATGTCATCATTTACAAGCTCAGAGATAGCTTTGGATTTCTATGTTTAGAGTTTTGGTCTGCCTGAATTAACAGAGGAGAGAGACCTAAGGGAAGACAGAGAGGGGAAGAGAGAGAGGTGGAGGCGGTGATGTTTTCTCAGGAGGAGAGAGATTAATGTACCAGTAAATTGATTATACAGCCAGCAGTGAGGATGCACTGTTGAGGAGGAGAGTTTGGGGACCAACAAGGCAAAACAGCAGCTTGTTGAGATGTAAACACTTCCAGTAGGATCATGGTTTTAATCACCATGACACCTGTGAGACAGCGTTCTTGGCATCGATAGGATCTTTGCATAAAAAGTGTCTATCAAATGATGTTTTCTGTATTACATAATATGAAAAAAGAAGCTGAATTTTAGGTTGTTAAAAAGAATTAAAAGAAGTGCAATATAATGATATAAGATTATTAAGATAACAATCAGCACTAGATAAGTGAACTGAGAAACTCTCAGCTGACAGTACTAAAGAAGGCCCAGTCTGCCCACTGATCACACTTTCTGTCTTCTTCATTTTTACTATTGTTTCCTACTTTATTATGACATGTCTCTCTTTTCAGATTTACACGTCCTGTCACTGTGTATTTCCTGCTCCTGTGATTGTCAACCCACACCCTTAATGTGTAGCACCTGTGTCCAATTGTCTTCCCCTTCTTAGTGTATTTAGTCTGGGCGCTCCCTGTCTTTGGTGGGAGTTTGTCTTTGTTCCCAGTGGTTCAGCAGTCTCCTCGGGTTCTGCCTTAGTGGCCAGTTTCCTCATTGACCCTGTGCTTTGCCTCACTCCTTGGATTTGTTTGCCTGATCTGCTGAACCACCTGTGTACAACCCAGTTTGTATTAAAGACCCTGCCTCTGATCTCTCTAAGAGCTGTGCGTCTTGAGGTTCATCTTGTGGTTGTGATATTAAGCTATTAAGATGTGTGTGAGAGCATCTATGAGACATTAATGCACAGTTGCACTTTTTTTCTGTGAATTCACTCTGTCAGAACAATACAGAAACAACATACCTTTGCCATACTGTGGTGAAACAATCGGTGTGCTGGAGTGGTTTGACTCCACTTTTGAAACTTCAAATTTATTGTAACTTGACATAACTCAAGATGACTGTAACTCTCTGCTAAGGACAAAACTACAAACTTTTTACAACCATATTTCAGAGTGTTTGATATGGAAAAGATAGATTTTGGGTCAAGTGCCATTTTAATAGCTGGGCAACAGAAAGACTGAGAGAGTGATAGAAAATGAGACAGAGGAAGAAATATGAAGAGTGTTCAGGAAAGTGACCACCCAAAGAGTAACAGTCCTGTCCACTTTATTGATGAGACGCTGCCCCTGGCTCACCTAACTGTGATTGGTTCAGCAGCTCAATCCTGTTGAAATAGGACTGAGCTTCCAGAGGATTATTCATCTGTCCTCTGTCTCTTTGGCATGGTCTCAGTCATTTTCATTCCTCTCTAACATCCATCCTCAGGAACAAACCTCGACCAGAGAGTGGGTGTAAGATGTTAGTGTTTAAAGAAATTAGGCTTATTAGGATAATGTTAACATGTAAATGTTAATAACTTAATAACTTCACCTTTATGTGAGGATAGTATAAGTTGCGTAGCTCTAGGTATGTCAGTGTTGGTCTGCTGGTCCGTCAGCTGGTCCACCAACTTATTCCAGAGTGAAATGTTTCACAAATGATTGACTGGATCACCATGAATTCAAGTTCCTCAGAGAATGAATCCCACTGACTGTGACCCTAACCCCATGACTTTTCCTCTACACCCCCACATGATGTTTAATTCAAATAACTCAAAAACTGTTGAATGCACAGTCATGAAATTAACATTCATGCCCCACTTATAATAACTTTAATGATCCCCTGACATTTCATCATAAGGTCAAAATCCCTCTTTCTCCAATACTTTAGTTTAAGTGTAAAACAAATTTCCAGTTCAACCTCTGCTGTTTTTTGTGTTTAGTGCTAATTAGCATTTGTTAGCTCATATGATAACATATGCTAACACATAGTCTTAAGCATTAGAACTGCTTAGCATCAGTATGTTGGCAATGTCACTACAAGCATGCTGATGTTAATGTGAACTGTTAACATGCTGACAGTTCAAAGCATCAATGTCTTGTTTCTATAAATACGATCTTTTCCGCCAACACTCTGAGCTGAAATAGTTTTCTGCAGCAGGTACAGTATGTAACAAATTTATAAAAAATATAGCACATACGTAATATATATTTAAATTCTAGACAGCTTTGGACATAGTTTCCCGATGCAGAGTGCTTCACAGCAACAGACTGCACTATTAAACTGAGGTCACCGCATAAAATGATATTACACAACTCTCCTCTGCACTTGACGGTCCATTGTCCTTGCTCTTGTCCTAATTTACCATGTAATATTTTTTTCCCAGATGCAGCAAATTTTCCCTCATCCTCGTCCTTTTTATCCGTTAACCTCACAGTGCTCTGAAACAGCACCTCGTTAAGAACATTTGAAAGAACCGGTGGAACAGCCACTAATCAGATCAGACAGCAAGAAAATACCAGAGCATTCACACATAGCAGGGCATATTCACACACACACACGCACGCACGCACGCACGCACGCAACATAAACACACGCATTTGTGTTTCCATGGCTTCAGAAGACATTATATTGACTTACATTAATTTCTTCAAGACTTACTCTAACCTTAAACATAGCCTGTACTCGTCTGACTCTTAACCTTAAAACATGTACTCACCTCACAATTAATTGATGATTTACAATCTAAATAATTTAGATTGCGTTTTGTCCCCATAAGGTAGATGAATCCCCATAATATGAAACAGATTTAGGTCCCCACATGTGTAATACCTGGACCACACACACACACACACACACATACACATGAACATACACTACTTTTGAGAATTTGTGCCAGATTTGATGACTATAATAAAATTGTTATAAATAATGAAATAAATGCTTAAGTGGTCATTTAAGGGGATTAGATGTGCAAAGTGAGAAGGAAGCGTTGATGAATAAAAAGCTCAAGTTGAGTCATTCGTGTACTATTGTAGAAAGAGAGGATGAGAAAGAGAGAGAAACATCCAAAGAGAGAGGATGAGACATGGAGGATGGGATGAGGGTCGCAGGCTTTTTGGCAATTAAAGTGATTAATACCCTCCCACCAAGGAGGTGGTGTGGGTGAGGGTGTGGGTGGGGGAGGGGGTTGCTTGGTTAATGGAGCCAGATTAAGAATAATTGCTACTTGGGACGTCTGTCTGTAAAGGACTCAAAGAGGCTGAAAACATCTAGAACACAGAGGAGAGGAGACAGAGTTAGATGCAGAGGTTGTTTGCACAAAGGGATGATACCGAGAGAGGATACTAATGAATGGAGAAGGTGAGAATGGAGAACAGCATAGAGGGAAAGAGCATTTTCACGTATGGAGCAAACAAAGGCTTTTCTAAAAGCTCTCAAATCCTGCTTTTGTGCCCTCCCACCCCCACCCCAAACCCATTCTGTGATTTGTCCTTGATTGTCCTTTTACTGAAAACATGATCCATGATCCAGAATCTCAGAGTGCCTATATGCTCCTTGTTAAAAGTAGAAGCCAACATTCAGTGCTACATTAACACGTCATTGTGCACCAACATTATTATTAATGCCCCATGCTAATGAAAAGGAACTTCAATAATTTGTATCAAGCCACCAAAGGGCATCCAGAGACAAGACAAATGCTATAACAAGGTAAATAAATTTTTCTCCTAGATAATGAGATAATAGACCCACTGCTGAGGAAGTCCAGAGGCAAAGTAAAGTGACATCTTGGTCATCAGCCCTTTTTTAAATAGAAAAACAACCCAAACCTATCACTCTCACAATTTGAGAGAGACAAGGTTAAAAATGAAGAATGAGAGAATGTTTAAGTCCATTTCTCTCGTGAGCTAAATACAAAGTGTCTTGTGAAATATTTCAAGCCTTTCTTACAGCTCATGAAAATCAAAAATCCATTATCTCAAAATATTAGAATATTTCCCAAGTTCTGTCAAAAAAGGATTTACAATACTGAAATGTTCATGTTCTGAAAAGTATGTTCATTTATACACTCAATACCTGAAATGAATCTAGAATATATGAAAGTTTGACTTTTTGAATTGAGGTACAAATAAATGTTTTTTTCCCCAATTTTTCCATGATATTCAATTTTTTTGAGATGCACCAATTTCTACTGACCCAACGTGGAAGACATTCAGAGGCAAGACACAATCCTTGTACAATCTGGCAAAATCAACACTTCTAAGTGCTTCGAAGTAATAAGGGCACATAGTTAACATGCATTAGACATGCATTTTCAGTTTTTTTGCAGTGTGGAGGCAATGGCCAATAATGACACACAAAAAGGGGCAGGCTTTCATTGCAGTGCTAGGGGCTTCTCTCTGTGCAAACTGCTGATGTTAGCTGCTCTAACGGCTGGTGAAGACAAGTCAGACCGAACATCAGATTAGCTGTCCATGTTAGCTCAGCTGTTGATGACGTCAGCTTTTCCAACAATCAATAAAGATATGTCATCACTCACTATGGCACCTGTGGACAGGTTCATCTAAAGGGAGATCGAGATATTAACCAGATCAATGCCATCATTTTGGGAAATGTACTTGTTTGCAGTCGTGTTCATGCTGCTGGATGATAAGATTGATCAAAGTCAGTTTCCAGCTCATAAACATGCTAGATTAGAGACTGCAACACTGAGCTTCTGAGAACAATTTGAGAATTTTTACATAACTCATCTGTTTAAATTTTATGAAGGCCCAAGGTTGTACACAATTGTATTTTTGCAGACACAATTCACTGAAGTCTTGGCTCTACACCCTGCCACTTTGCCCATTTTTGGATTAGTTCAACAGAATAAGACACTGTCAAGATGGTGACAGTGGAGCAGTTCATTATGACCTTCACAACTTGTCTTTAGAAAATTATTGCTGATTTTTTTTTTTTTTTTTTTAATCATCAAGTTCCTCAATGACAATAGCCTCAATGGACCAGAATACAATTCTGCCACCAACATGATAACATTGACCTATGCTATTCAATTTTAGTCACTTACATGTTCCTCCTTGGTCAAACTTGTAATTTCCTATGTTTGCCTTTTCTCTAAAAGTGGCTACAAATTTAGCTACTGAAAACTAAAATGGTTTAATGTGACTAGTGGTAAAAACTGCAGGGGGAACTAGTCTCTCAGCACGTCCTGCAATGTTACTTAGTTATTATTTATTTATTTTTATCATCTCTCTGACCCTCTATGCAGCAGCATCCATTGGGAAAAAATGCATGTGACATCATCCCTAACAGGAATTTCTGGGTAAGGAGAGGAGGTGGAGGTGTAAAGGAGGAGAAGGAGGAAAAGGGATGAGGAATGAGAACATTACACATTAGGTCGACCGCTGGCAGAGTGAGAGCTTAAGTGAAATGGTTCCCTGTGGGAGAGGAACAGAGAGAGAGACAGGCAGAGAGGGGGCGGAGTGGACTGGGATTTCTTGGCAGTCTGGGTTGTCTTCTAAGAAGGAAAAGAGTGAGAGTTGGGGAAACTAAAAAAAAAAAAAAAAAAAAGAGCGACGGACAGAGGAAAAAGAGATGGTAGTGAGAAAGAGCTAGTCCTGGTTTTGGACTGGAGGAAAGAGTTGTAGTGAGAAAAGATGGCAGGGTTTTTACCAGGATGGCCCTTGCTTAGCCTTCACTGACAGACTTGTCATCCTGAAAGCCTGAATGATTTATTAAAGTGAGGAGTGGCAGAGAAGAGGGCAGCCAGGCAAGTTCTGATTAACTAGGGGAACGAGGGAGGACAAGCACTCTTCTATTATTCATTACTCCACAGAGTGGAAGCCTGGCTAGAATAGCCGAGGCAGGGAAAGAAGGACAGACAGACAGAAAGAAAGGAGAAGTGGAATGGACATTTTTGAAGGCTGTGTTTTCCCCTCTTTTTGTGTATTTATATTTTGTTTGTTTTCTGTTCTTAGTGTGTGTCCTTGATGCAGGGCTGGCTGGGCTCACTGAAGCTCTATGTTTCTGCAGGGCCACAGATCTGTCTGCTCACCTCAGCGTCTGACTGAGTGCGGAGCATGCATGCAGAAATGCAGGCACACGTGCACACACGCAAATAGAACCACACACACTGACAAAGACACACAGACACACACACACAGGGTCTCCCTCCAAGGCAGTTTGCTGGCTGTCATGTACAATACTCACAAATATGGGGAGACATCAGTCCAGTTCTGGTCTACACTGTTGGAAAACAGACATGGCATGCAGTATGACTTCATCTGTCACCAACCTTTGTCACAGCCATGTAGAGCCACAAAGACAGACACATACACACTTTTGTTGTCCCTAAATAATAATGTATGACTCTTGCTGAGATCACATTATAGGATATTTTCTTGCTGCTGGTCTGACAGAACCAATCACCTCAGAAGTATAACTGAGAGGGGCATCTGTTCAATACTTAAAAAGCAAAAACATGCAACATTGATGACTTGTGTGTCTTCTGTTTGCCGGCATCATAGACCCCAGTCATGTCTGCAACAATGTCTGTGTGTAAGGATACGAGTTTGTTGCCATTTTTTTTCAAAATTCAACACTATTTACACAAACAAAAATATGAAATGAATCCCTTCTTCATCTTTTGATCTCGATCATAACGGAATTCAGATTGTAATAGCTGAATCTATTTGCTGTCAGTCAGGGCTGGTATAATAGAGCACATTTGACATGGCTGAGCAGTTTATAGATTATCATTTCATTCTTCTGGCAGGTATCTCATCAAAAAGAAAATTGTGTGGTGCACTCAGAAAGGTATTCCATTCCCTATATCATACTCTTTATTTCTCTTCATCCAATTTTCCCATCCTGCTATGTCATTCTCAGCCCTCCCATTCTCTGTTCAGTCTCCACAGCTCTGTTCTTTACATCATGGCACTAAAGTCCATCTGCTGTTAGAGCTCAAATGTGTTTATTTGAAAGCAGCAGTCAAGAACCGGCCTGTTGTGTCAATTGGGGTTCAGACCCTGATGGGCCAAAGAGGCTGGCTCTGATAATGACCAGTGTGCCTGAAATCACAGTGTGTGTGTGTGTGTGTGTGTAGGTGGGGGCAGTGAGACAAAATTGAATGCAGTGAGGAGAATGAGAATGAGATTAAAAAAAAGTGCAAGCATGCCGCAGTCTGGGTGGCATGCTTGCACACTCCCCTGCCATCGTGAACCAGCTGGCCACAGACCACGTCAATAACAGTTCATTTTGCTCCATCGTGGTTATAATGGGGTTTCAATGAGCCATCAAATGAGTTCTGCTTGAACAGAATCACTGTTCAGCGCAAAACTCTTTACTGTTGCAGATACAATTCTTTCTCCAGTGCAGCAGTGTCAAAGAGCAACAGTGAGGCAGAAGTGCCTTGAGCATAACAGGGTGTTTGTGGCCACATGGACCCAACAGAAATGTGCATTTGCAGTTGCAGACAAATCTGGGAGTCAGTGATCAGAAAAAACAAAAACAACAAAAACAGAAAGTGTTATGAATTCTACAGAGATACATCTTAGAGAGGCATTGTTAAATTTTCATTCTCAACAATAAACCTTTCAGAAATTTACTGGTTATAGTAGCACTGGAAGTATAATACATTTGATAGCAACCATTAAAGTACCTTTTAGCTTGTGACCCTTTATACAGAATCAATGTTTTTTTAAGGACTACATGTCACAGATTGCATACTGTATATCTATGACTGCGTGGCACAGTAGTGTAGTGGTTAGTGCTGTCAACTCACAGCAAGAAATGAACACAATCAATTCAAATTACTGCATCTCGCCTTTTCTTATAATGTAAACGTTACAGAAAAGGTGAAAACATTTTGATGATAGAAATTTGATTTCCTTTGTGCAAAACTAATATAATAAATAAATAAATAAATAATCTTCAATCTGGTGAAGTGACTTCCCAGAAGCCCGCTGAATGAAACTACAGTGACGTGTCACATCTCACCTCCTTGGTTAAGTTGTTGTAGATTGAGAAAAATAAGTCACCAGGGCACTCCGGTCAAGGCCAGGAGGAGATCCATTTCAACAGAGCATTATGTATGCTGCCACAGGCCAGTGGACAGTTCAGTCCACTTAAATCTCCTAAATTATTCACCTGAAAATCTAAAACACTACATTAGCTCGCCGCAGCTACTCACCACAGTGTGTGTGAGTAAATCTTTAATGTGTGTCTGTGTCTCTGTGTATGTCATCATCTTTTGTTTTTGTAATCTACATAAAATTTAAAAAAAAAAAAAAAGAACAACATTAAAGAAGAGCAGCAGTCAGCTTCAAACGTTGACACTAATCTTCCTTGGGGATTGTGATGAAGCATACAAGTGTTGGTGTTTTCTTAATACCAGTGGGGTAGAGATAGTCAGCAGATCAAAAGACATGAGGCAGACTTAAATTAACTTAAAATATTAATCATCTTTGTAGTTTTTTTTAGTAATTACACTTATGCATAATAGTGAAGCTAAGTGATTCATTAAGAATCACAGCAGTCACTTGGGTGTTCTGTGGTGTAACAGGAGTGGGACATAGGATGAACATAACTTCAAGGAGGTATAAACAAAATACTAAGATTGAATACAATGCACAACTTGGAGGAATGATACTGCACAAATGGTATTTTACTGTATATTAGTTTTTATTGATGGTTGTATTGTAAAATGTAAATCCTATGTTGGCACTGAATTTATACTTGATTATACAGTGTCATCTGCTGGTCAGTAAAGGACATTTCACAGTCTTATTTTATGCCATAAACGCATGACCACTTGTAACAAACCTTTTAAATGGAACCAAAAAAACAAAACAAAACATGTAACTCATTGATTTCATGAATATTTAAACATTTGGTCACTGTGCCCCTCTGTGTGTGACAGGTTACAGGTTAAGTGCGGTCCCTTGTAACAAAATTGTTAAAAAAAAAACAACAGAAAAACAAATGCATCATCAGATAGTCATTCTACTACAGTGAATACAAACACACCTCATTCATTATCCTAATAAGGACACATTTTCTCTTTCAAATAAAATTAATTTATATAGGCAGCATAAAAATATGCCAGAGGACCGACAGTGTGTGTGTGTGTGTGTGTGTGTGTGAAGACTGAAGCCATATGGAAGTGAGCCAAATGCTGGTAGATTCAAGTTGTGGCTGATGGGAGCATCCTTAAATAAAATCTTCAGCCACTTCACTCTTTAAACATCATATTGGCTGGTGAAGTCAGGAATGTGTTAGGATCAATGACACCACTGTGGTCAGAAAAAGTGGCTTCAGTTCCAGTGGCCGGGGAGACTTAACGCTAGCATCTAAGACTCTATTAGCAAAAACAGTGACATGTACATAGAGGCTTTTCAAAATAATATAAAAGAATAAAAGCTCCACATCAACTCCTGACCACCTTCTTTCACAAAGAGTATACAATGCTTCTTTGATGTAGCAGTAAACAACTCTGTGCCCGTAATGAGAAGTTTGATTTTGTTCTGATTGAAACCGTTGAGCAATTGACTGTACAGCTATATTGACATTGCTGCTGAATGGACTGAACACCAACAGCTACTGTTTGCGTTCTGATTAGTAACCAGCCAGTGACTAACTGGAACGGTATGAAATCAGGTCCTTCTGTAACCTTTGAACAGACACACATAGCTCAGCTCAACACTGTCCAGCATTGTAGCTCTAATAGAAAATATATCTTAATATATATATATATAAAATCTTATAGCAGAGCCAGAAATCAATGTGTTGTCTATGTTGTCTATAAAGATTTATCCTTGTCAGTGAAGCCAGAATGAACACTTTTCCTTCAACTCTCCTTGAATGACAGATCAAAAACATTTCTTATAGTCTGCAGCAAGACATCGTTTTCATAATTGTACAGACACAGTCCTTTCAAACAAAAGAGTGAAGCTGTAACACATGGAGATTTTGCAACAGGCATCTGCACCAGTTTGACCAGGGTTGATCAGGAGGCCACTCAGCAGAGAGATTTTGGTCGCACCTTTGGGAATAGCTGAAAAAAAAGAAACATCAAAGGCCACTTTATTTTCCTTCATTATTAAATGTGCTGTGGTAGGAAAATTAGAAAGCGAAAGCTACATTGTTCATTAGTAATTGATATCTTACCCCAAAGTAGTTGTTTGGAACAAATCCCTCCCTGCCACAGAGTGAGGCCCACCACCAGCCCAACCCCTCAGGTTTCTGCAGGATAGTGACCATATCTCCCTCTTTGAAGCTCAGCTCATCGGCTGCCTGAGCTGGGTAGGTCCATAGAGCATACAGCACCCCGCTGTTCTCCACCCCCATGGCCTCCTCCACACCTGATATTACAAAGAATACATGACATATCTGTGTGTGCGTGTTTAACTATTCCGTCTTATATAAAAGCCTATCAGTGAATACATGTTTTAGTGTGATAAGTTCTTTACGGCGTTTCAAAGGCTTGCTAAAAAGGTGATATATATATCTATACACACCCATCTACATATACATAGGTATAAATATATATTTTTTTATACTTGCCATGACAGTCAGTTCTGTTGAGGTGGCTTTGAATAAGCACTATGGATAATTAACTAATGCTCACATTTGCTCTGTTATATATCCATCCATTTACATATGCTTCACAGAGACAGCTCTGTTTCTATGCAAATGACATTTACAATGACATTTAGCATTAGCTCTATGTCTGGTAACACTTGTTTTTCCTTTCTGTCTTCCTATCTATCCTTTACAATGAACTAAAAGCATGGAGATTTACTTTATGTTTCATTTGAGGTGATGTAATACATTTCTAACATGATACAATGATAATTTTATGTTAACTTACATTTTCAGATGATTTATATGCACATTACCTGTAGATGCACTAACTGTCAAATTGTTTAATCTTATGATTCATCACATTCACACTTAGTACTACAGCAGTTAATACTACAATGTCATTGCGTGTGTATATGTTGGTGATAGTGCGTGTGTGGGCGATGTCGCCTCACCCTTCAAGAAACTCTCACACTCATCAAACCCAACAGCATAAGGATCACACTTCTGGGAGGCAATAGCACCGTCACTCTCTGTCATGGCCATGACAGCTGCTCCATTCCTCACCAAGAACTCACACAGAGGACGATCGTTACAAGAGGCTGCACAATGCAATGGAGTCCTGTCGGCCAAAAAAACCCAGCAGTAATTAAATACATCAAGAGTACAATGTTAGGCGCTCAAAATATCCAAGATTTATTATGACCTTCACAGTGAGATGAGCCAAACCTTCACCATGGCAAACTTAAACCCTATCCTGCCACCTTTGATGCTGGCCTACACAAACCTTCACAGGAGGCAAAAGTCAGTGACAGAGAGGATAAGGTGTAAAACAATAAGGAAACATTTACCAGCCATGGCTGTCTGGTGCACTGACATTGGCCCCAATCCGAACAAGGAAATCTACCACATTGTAGTGGCCTCCGCAGATTGCATTGTGAAGGGCGGTGATGCCTTCGTCATTCGGTTGGCTAGGGTCGTTCATCTATGGAGAAGATTTTACACAGAGGCAATTCATTACTTAAATAGTTAAACTTATATTAATTAAATTATTATTATTAAATCAGTGTGACACTAAACAAATAATTTTTTCTATTGTGTTTCTTTTTCCATTTTCAAAGCACTTAATCTCCAACTTCTGGATGGAAATAGAAGCTGTTGTACTTTCAGGCAAAGAGGAAGAGTTGTGCTGAACAGGGAACTGCATACTCAGCATTCCTTCCCTAAGAAGTTATATTTAACTTATTTTTCAGTGCTTCAAAATTCAGAACTGGTGCAGCAGGTTTAACAATAAACTTTACTGCCTTAGTTTTGAGTGGTTAAAGTTTTTTCCCTGTGCAATATATTTATGGAGGCTGCTGATATAAGTTACAAAGAGATTTAAGTGTTTCAAGATGTTGGTACTGATGATAAATATGAAGAAACAGTTATTATTATTGCCTTTATTTTAATGTATGAAACATTACTCAGCCACTTTGAATCAATTACACCCCTACATGTTTTATGTTTTATTTTGCTTTGCTTACTGAATAAAAGTATATAAATATAATATGTATACACACACACACACACACACACACACACACACACACACACACACACACACACACACACACACACATATATATATTATTAATTATTTGCATATAATTATTGGTGTTATCTGTTTAGTGAGTAGTAGTAGTTGCATAGTAGTCGTGAGTAGTAGTGAAAGATACATGTTCAATAGTGTACACAGGCACCTCTTGCACTGCTCTCTGCACTGTCTCCAGTTCTCCAACCAATGCTCCATCCAGCAGAAGGACCAGTGGACTGAGCCGAGCTCGATTCCCAGTACCTTTGCGCTCCCGGTTGGACCGCCGCAGAATAGAATGATAGCTCTGAAAGAACAAAAAGGTTCATGCTTAATCGTACAAAGTAAACCACTTTGCAAAGAATCTTTCCCACAATTTAAAGCATATGTAATATTTAGCTGTTTAATAATGACAACTGTTGCCAAATAATGTAAAGTAGTAAGCTTAAGTGCTGAGTTGAAGGCATCTGGACTTCCTTTTTAGGTTTTTTGAAGACGTTTCAACTCTTATCCAAAAGGCTTCTTCAAAGAGAAAAGACCATTGACTGCACCACTTACTATCACCTTTACCCTGAGCAGGCTACACCCTGCATTTACAGACTTCCCAAAATAAACAAAGAGGGAGCCCCACTCAGACCCAATGTCAACAGTATAAACTTGAACACTTACAAGATTGCAAAACACCTCACCACTATCCTAGCTCCACTGGTGTGAAACACGCCTCACCACATCCAAAACTCCATTGACTTCACCTACAAGGTCCAGAAAATTAAATTGGCTCCAGATGAAACCATTGTGTCTTTTGATGTAATCTCACTTTTCACTTGTATACCCACGAAAGAGGCAGTGGAAACTGTCAGAAAACAGCTACAACAAGACAGCTCCCTACACATCAGAACAAACTTCACCCCTAAACAGATTTGCAGCTTGCTGGACCTCTGCCTTACCACCACATATTTCAAATACAATGAAGGTTTCTACAAACAGACGCATGGATGTGCCATGGGTTCCCTAGTGACACCCAACTTCCACATGAATGTGTTAAACAGACCTCTGACCTCCTTCAGAGAAACACCGCCTATCCACTGGTTTAGATATGTGGATGACACTTGGGTTGAAATCAAATCCCAAGAGGTTGAGGGCTTCACTGAACACATTAACTCAGTGGACTTGAACATCAAGTTCACTAGGGAGGACATTAAGAACAGTAGGTTGCCATTCTTGGACTGAACATACGAACTGGGCTTTCATCAAGTCATTAAAGAGCTCACAGGAAAGAAGCCCAGACACCAATGAGTGAGGAATGCGACAACAGATGAAATAACACAATAACATTGTCCAATATGTGGCAGGTTTGTCTGAGAACCACAACATCCTTGTGCACTCCAGACCCAGCAACATTTTTGTACAAAAACTGGTACTGGGACTCCCCATCAGTCCCACCTGAAAGAAGCCTTTCAGGTGGGAGGTGAAACGTCTTCAAAACCCTAGAAAGATGCCTTCGACTCAGCACTTAAGACTACCATGACCTGGATGACTAAGAACCTACACAGATATAAAATAGTAACATAAAAACATCCTTTATAATAAATAATAATACATATAATGTATTAATCCAATTATTTTTCGATTTGATTATTTGTTCCTCTGGTGATTTACTTAATGTTTCATTTGAAGTCTGACATAACGCATTCCAAATATGATTTTTTTTTTTTTTTTTTTTTTACAGTTTTTTACAGGCATATTTCTGCTCATGATTATTACATCATTAGTTACTGTTGGCTCATTTCTTACTCTGAAGTCATGGGGAATCAGTGTGGATGTCTTAGGTAGAGGGGCAGGGGGTGTAGCACTTTCCTCTCCATCAGAGGAGCTGCTAGTCTCGCTACCTTGCTCCCCCTTCTGGCGGTGGTTCTTTCTGCGAAAAAGCTTGTTGATGAGATTTTTGTACTGGTTCGGCTGATAATGTGAGGCCCTCTTGAAAGGCTGTGACTGGTCCACTGAGCCCCGTCTCTTCAGGGCCCGGGGGATTTCTGCCCGGATGCGGAGTAGCTCCTCCAGGTCAGGGATCTCCTGGCTCTGGGCCTCAGGAGCCACGACTGGCTGCAGCCTGGTGGGGCTCAGGGGTCGGGGAACAGTCGGCAAGCCCTGCTCCCTAGCGCCCTCTGGCATGCTGGGATTCTCAGAAATCACAGGGATGTGATGAATATAGTCCAGACGCTCTAACTCTGCATCTATATCTGCTGGGTTCAGCACTGCAAAGATGGATAGCACACCACATTTGAATCGCAAAGTTAGCTGAACAAAGATCCCATGAACGCAGAAAATGTTCAGATATTAATGTGTTTTACCATCACTGTATATGGCTGGCTGTCTCAGCTCAGGTGGGTGTTGCTGAGGCTGGGGTAAAGGTTGGTGGAAGAATTCCCTTGGGGTGGGTACAGCTGGTTGGTAAGGAGCCATGTCCCCTTCTCCTCCCAGGACTCTGGGGTGTCGGGTTGGCCTTGCTCCCCAATGAGGGTTTTGGAGACGCATGATGACGGAGAGAGGGATAGGTCTGCGCTGACGGGACTGAGTAGAAGTTGGGGGAATAGAAATTCGGGAGATGATGGGCTGAGAATAGTAAGAAGAGGGGCCTGGGGATGAAACATCTGGTGGTACTGGTATGCGTGAGTTACGGGGAAGAGAACCATGGAGGAACGGGAGAGTCTGAGAACGAGGATCCTGGAAAGAAAAAATAAAGAGGGATGAAAAATGAATTCTTGCACATCATGATCCATTGAAACAAATTTGAGGAGGCTCTTATAGTGCCAAATCACAAAGGATTGTTGTTAATTCTGCAACTTTATGGAGCACTTAAGCCTTTAAGTCTTTTAGTTTATTTTAAGCATTACTGCAACTAAATTTATTGTGTGGTTCAGTTTCATCACTTGTCAATTCCTGTCAGCAAAATGCTCAGATAAACCTGATCAGCACCAAATGGCAGAAGAGAAAACCAAATGATAAGGAACACTCGACTTATATTCGTCAGGTGGAAGAAACAAGGTTCAAATGGGAAAATAATGTTGCCTTGTGTCTGCTGGATGTGGAAGTAGTAAACCTGTTTCCCAACACACCTTAACTTGCTGGCTATGTTTGGCTGGGCTTTTGATAACTCTGTTGATGTTCTGTCACAAGACAAATAGAGCTTTAAAAAAGAAACATTATAATGGTTTAAGCACAAGAAACTAATGAGGAGTGTCTTCTCTAAAAATGGGGATTCTGATCTCCACCTGCAGTTTGTTCACCCTGATTAAACGTGTGAACAACATTGCGAGGTGAAATGTGGTAATTCCCACTGGCTGTATACTTGTGGTTTCTCAATCAGTTGAGGGAATGGCGAAACACATAATTAGCAATGTAAAAGCAGATTACTTAGAACTAACTTTGGACCTATTTGCATTGTCTTTTTTAGCAGCACCCACCTTTTTGGGGCTTGGTGCTGGAGGAGGTCCATCAAGGTTGGATTCCCGCCAGCTGCTATTTGGTACAGTTTGGCGCAGCCACTCTGTTTCTGCGACAGGAAAATGTTATGTCAAAAACAGAGACCACATAGGCAGAGAACCAATGCTCTTAGGACTGAGATTGTTTTTTTTCCCCAGTATTAGGTCCATGACTTCATGTACAAAACAAAGATTGAAAAAAATCACAACAGATAAGCATGAATACACTAACTGTCATAGGTGTGGTGAGGTTTTTTCTCGTAGGACACATCCAGATCTGTCTCATTCCACTTGCTAGGACTCTTTTTCCGTTGCACACCCTCCTCTGAGAGAGGGAGAGAGAGAGAAAGAGAGAAAGAGAGTGTGAGAGAGAGAGAGAGAGAGAGAGAGAGAAAAATTGCCAAATTAAGTTTCAGAAGAGCACCAATTTAAGGGATTTTTTATTTATACTTGAAGAATCTGCACAGTGAAATTAAACTCACATTAAATGTTAAAACACAATTAAATTATTTTGGGTGGGTTGGCAGGAGGACACTAATCACTTTTTCACTGATATGTTGCAGTGAATTTTCATAGTGTTTTTTTTAAATGTCTGAAAAGTGGCGACATTTCTCAGTCCCAAATTGGTAGGGCTACTCTTCTGTATTTCTATGTGGCATCGGTGGCATATTTTTGTTTTTGCAACAGATGAAAATAACACAATGGTTACACCAAAAGTTAAGTACCAGTGCTTTCCACCCACCCTAACAAAAAACCCAAATGACTGTCTGGGGTTCATTAAGATGACAGCAGGATTATTCACTAACTTCTACTATTGCTGACCACACCCACTCCCTTACCCAAACCACATAAATACCATTTAAGTAATATTATACCTTATTCATCACTTCAACATAAACATCCAGAGCTGTCCAGTATTACACTGAGGGGACAGCTGGTTAAAATAGTACATTTGCAATAAGTAGTAGCAGCTTCATGCTTAAATGACATCTGCAACTGGAACATTCATTCCAAGACTTAACTGTTATTGTTTGCACAACTACCCATTTATCATGAAACATAACAGTGCTTGTCATATTGTAAATATTATAGCACAAATCCCTCATCTTCATCTTCTTTTATAAAGAGTATATAGTTAGTTTCCCAGCACGCATGTGACTACAATAGAAATATGTTAAACTAGATTGAACTTCTCATGATTAAATATTTTTGTTGGGTTTAGTTGACCCACAACTATCAGCTTAGTGTATCACTGCTGGATAACTACAGCCACTTACCAGATTGCCTGAAATTTTTAGGGAGTGTGTTGGCCACAGGATAATTGAAAGACAAAGGAGAGGGACTTCTGTCCAGCCGAGGTGACCTGCGGCCCTTCTGGCTGTTGTCATAGGGGCTCAGCAGGTTGAAGGAGTGGGGTGAGGCAGAGCGAGATGACTTGTCAAAAGCTTTGTGGCTTGGAGAAGGGCTTCTGGCTGAACCTTGTGGGCTCCTGTTGATAGGAGAGGGGGAACTGCGTCTTGGGGTGTGAGGCGACTGTCTGGGACTCTGCTGACCGTATGAGTAGCCTTCAGATCCAGATCGAGAAAGTGGAGATTGTGTCTCCTTGTTGATCTTGGGGGATGAGAGTGGGCTGGTGGTGAAGACAGGGGAGGATGGTGCATTTTTTCTGCTGTAGATGACGGACTCCACAGGACGGAAAGATGTTGAGCTTGGGGAGAAAGGCATAGAGCTGGAGCTGCCATTTCTGCTGTTACTTGACTGGTCTGTAGTAATGGAGATGTTGGACAGCCCGGTGGACTGAGGCTTATTGACTGTTGTGCTGGTCTGCAGAGAAAATGTTATAAATCTGTAAGTGAAGTAATGTCTACACTATACTACTGGAGAGTAACATTTCAGAAGTGTCATTTTAATAATGATGAAGCATTAATGTTTTGTTTCTATTAAAGGATTACTGCATCCATGGGTCTTAACACAAGGTTAAGACTCATGGGATACATTTTTGATGAACGCAAACAAAATAAAAACAAACAATAATAATAATAATAATAATAATAATAATAGTAATTTTCTCAGTATAATGAGGTGTTTAACTTTTACTGGGGTGGACCATTTAGCAGGGAATATTACAGGTAAACACCAGGGACACATTTTAGATTTTAAGAAAGAATGATGAAAACCCAGATGCTGGTGGCATGCAAGGCTAGATAGGGGAGGATGCATTACTTCAATGACTCACTACAGCTTAGCATAGCTGTTACAAACTGCTTCAAACTAACAGCTGAAAGAAGAAACCAGTACTGTGTGAGTGTGTGAGTGTGTGTGTGTGTGTGTGTGTGTGTCTGTGTGTCTGTGAGTGTGTGTGTGAGTGTGTGAGTGTGTGTGTGTGAGTGTGTGTGTACCTGAAGTCCAGACTTTGTATCATTGTTGTTGGAGGAGGCCTCCTGGAGCAGGGAGTTAAACTCTTTGGATAACTCGTCTGCTGTAGCCAGCGATGCATTTAGGTCATCATTTATGGTCTGGACTGAATATGAACCACATAAGTGGCATAGACAATTAGCATAGGATATTACACTCATGTGAACAAATAAACACTGAGCCAAAAGGACAAATGAAATGTTTGTTTAAACTCACACAGCATGTTGCTGCCAAAGCTTGCCTGAGAACTCATGGCTGTGAGGTAGCGTTCTGCTCCTGAAAAAGAAAACCACCACAGCTGTTAGGAGAAAAGTCTCACACCACATTCAACTAACAATGTTTGTACACTGTTGTGAGATATATGTACATTCAGCATGGACACTTTACATGGCTTGTCTCGGCTCCTGGTAATGGTAAAACACAACAGAACAAAGTATCACATGAAGTGGCTCAATTCTCTGCCATCTGGGTTTCTCTCATAACTTTTGACTAAGCCTCTGACTCCAGGTCTAGGTCTAGTCAGGCTATGTCTTTAAACTGAACATGCTTAACCCTGCCCTTTTTCTCTCCTGCTGCATGCTCCCTGCTCTCTCATCCCCTCAGGCACACTGACATTATGTGACCTGCATGCCCTTCGTGTCTAAACAAGCCAACATTCGGTCATACTTGAGCAACTTAAAGAAAAAACAAAACTTGTGTCAGCAATTTGATTGGACTAAATAATTAGATAATAATTTATCTAAATAATTAGATAAATAAATAAATCACAGCCCCTAGAATTGGGTGAGTTGGCAGCAGCTGCCTGTCTGACTCCTAACCTATTATCTGTCAGGTGCCAGGTGTTCTAGCTATTATCACATATGACTAGTCTGTTTGAAAGCCATTTTCACACAGACAGACAGACAGGACAGTGCATGTGGATGACAGATTATACAAATACCCTAGACAGTTGTGTGTGCCTAGACGTCCAGACTGGCGTCAAAAAGATAGCTCACTGACGTGTCATTGAATAATTTCTGCTCAACCATGTGTATTTATATTTATATTTGAGAACAACAGCTGTTGAGGAAAAGTAAGATTTTGTAATACAAGTCATAGGTTTCTCAAAGTGTATCGTGCCTTCCTCACACACCTGTCTCCCATTTACAATCCTGCTCTAACTAATAAAACCACAAGTCTAGTAACACAGACAGACAGAAAGTGAAGTCAGTCTTTCTGCCTGTGGGAAACAAGGAATCCTCTGTCCCTGATAATTCAGCAGCTAGGCCTGCTGTGTGACCACTTACCATTTACTGTGAGCTATTTTGATTCATTTCCAACTTTAAAAACTACCATCAAACTAACACACTTGTGAACTGTATTAAGTCATTAATTTGTTACTTTTAATGTATTTCAGATTTATTAGTTTCTTCTTGCCCCTACTGCAGCCCCTAACATGCCCTGTCTACATGTTATTCAGTAAGTAATTCCTCCTTCTTTTCCCATGGTAACCTTTATTTATTGAATGAATTTGTTCCACTGTGAATTAGACCTCTCATCCAAATGTTTTCTTTGGTGGTATCTTGTTTACTTGTCCATAAACAGAAAACAAGATAAAGTACACCTAACATAGATTTGGAATTGAGAGGATTTTCTCACTTTCAGGGGATGCTGAGCGTTTTCTCCTTCTTTGACTTTTTGTATAATATGTTTTTAATTTATCTTACATAATGAATACAGGTGATATTGAAAATTTCCCCAAAAATTGTAGTGTTCTTTGAAGCTTTGGTTTGAAGAGAAGGGGGTGGTTATTGTCATTAGGCCTGATATAATTGGTGTATCAAGCTACACCAACCTCAACCGACATCTGACACATCCTTGTCATTCACTGCATAACCCTAACACCGGTTGAACATTGGCTTGTGCAAGAAGAAAACATGTCATATAAGGTCATCAAATTGAAGTGTACAGCACAGTCAGATAATAAATGTTGTTCACGGTGCTGTGCTATAGCAGGGACTTGTTCGGGTGACAGGCTCACATTCCTTTCCACCCCTCCCAATGAGGCATTCACTTCACAATGTCTGTGACACTTATCTCTGTCAAGAGCAGCTTACACAAAAACAGATTACACTTTCACTGACTCACAAAGGTCAGGTTGATCGCTTTCTCACTCAGCTCTCTCCCTTCCTGCCCTGCAATTCATTCACCCCACCCCTCCCTGTAAAACTCTTCTGTGGGCTGTATTACGCTGTATCTGGTTTTCTGTACTAGGACTTTTCCTGTGTTGGCTCCTATGTTGTTACCAGTGGCGTAATGGCATAATGAGACTTCACCACTCAGCCCACAAGATATTTGATTTCATTTTTAGATTTAATTAAAAAATACTTTAGTATTTGTTTATGAGGTTTATCTTTCTCTTTACTCTCAACACATATGAAAATGCTGTAAGAAAATTATGTACTTCATAAGAAGAAAACAGCTGCAATATTAAAAACATCCGTGGGTAACCGAGCGTAATTGTCAACATATAGAGTATTTTAAAAGTTAATTCATGGCTTAAGTATGTTAACTTAGTTCCCTTCTACTTCTTGTCTTATCATTTTCCACCATATTGTTTTCTGGCTTGATTGGCTTGTGTGTTTTTATTGTTATTTGGTGGTTTGGTGTTTGTCTAAAGACATAGATTTTATTTATAATCTCCATATTTTTGTTTTCCATCTTTTGTTTTGATAATTTGCATCTTCTCTTCCTTTCTTATCTCTTCTCCTAACAGCATATTTTACTGTAGTGCAAATTAACTAAGGTGAACTAGCTTTCTGGGCTGGACACAGGGCTGATGTGGACTGGTAGCTTGTGGTCTCTGCAATAGAGCTGTCTTCTAGACCAGGCTTGCTGACCTGCTGCTGCACTTAAGTTTCTCTCTCAAGAGAGGTTTCTTGGAAAACCTCATATTATTTTCTTTCCAGTTCCTTTCCAATGCTTAGATTACAATGTCAGCTGGTTCTACCATTTTACCTCAATTAGCTCTCTTGAGTGTTAAAGGCAAGAAGAAAACCCCAAGATAAAAACATGCTCCTTAACTTTGCAACTCAGAGACTTTGCAATTTGATGCTCAAAAAAGTAGAAATTCCTGTGAGAAGCAGAAGGGAGGTTTAAGGATTAAAGACAATAATCATTAGTTTTGCAGAATGCCAGGGTGTGTCTGACCAAGACTACACACAGGCCCTCGTTCTTTCCCATTCCTTTTAAGTACTTCAGCAACAATCCATGATTATGCATGTAACTGACTGTCCAGTTTCTGCTGAACTCCTGTTTTCAATCCAGGCGTCCATTCATTTCCTCCCTCTCCTGTTTCACAATTGCGAGTGCCTTTCAATATCCTCCCCTCAGACCCATTTGGCTTTGTCAATGTTCACTCTTGGCAGGAAACTTGGCTGAGACCAAAAGATAAAACATTTCTGTGATACAACTTGACACTTCCTTTTGTGATTTACTTTTCTTTTTTTTTTTGTCATGGAAACTCTAAAATCTAAGCCTGGCTGTATGTCACCATACACACAACACAAACTAAATTACCACTTAACTACCCACTGGTGGATAAACCTGCTGCCGATCCCCACAGCTGTGATTTCAGAGAGCTGTGGTAAAACACTATAAGCTCCAGTGGAAAAAACATAAACCCTGCTATTAAAATCACAAACTTATATGCAGAATATCACTGGTATGAAGTCACATGAAAGTATTTTTATGAGAGAAGTCTAGCATTAAAGCAACCAAAGTCATGTTTACATAGGCTCACCATTATTTTCATTTGAAATGATCTTTATATTTTTTTAACTGGAGATTAAGGTAGATTAGGTTAATTGTTCAAATGCAGGTGGGAGATATGATGTAAATAACTGTTGAATGATGAGTTCCATGCTGACATATGACCTTCCATAAATAGCTTATTGGTCATTCGTGTCTTCTCTTCCCAGAGTTCATCAACTCAAATTTAAAAACTCCACCCAAAGTATTTTTTATAATACTTCACCTCTGACCTTCTATGTGATTGAGGTTCTTTGCATTCCTACCTGCATAAATACACAAATGAGTGTGCAGCACATTCTGACCTATAAGCAATTGCCAAAAACAACAAACTCACACAATGTAGCGCTATTGGACTTCTTAAGCTGATTATAACAATCAGACTCTGCAAACAAAGACAGCACCTAAACTATGCATGGACCAAAGAGTATTTCTGAGACGATACAAAGTAAAACCTAAGTATAATATTAACTGCCTTCATTCTACTTTTGGTTTGTGATGCTGCATACTGTCTTCAGCAAAGTGAATCATAGCACTATTCTAGCTATCCACTTCTAGTGTTCTTCACAGCATGTGACTTGAGGAATCTGTCAGTGCCACACAACATAACTGACATTTCTGGTTACACGCTCATTCTCATGCTGAGCTGGTAAAAAGAATACAAAGCAGGGCCATTATTGAGTAATGATAAATACTGTATGTGTCTCTGCTTGCATGTCTGTACATGCATGAATTGTATCACTAAGAGGCAAGCTACATTACAAGTGCTCTCGTGACAGTATAAACAATTTATTATGAAATAGACTACAGCAAATACACCATGCAATGCAGCCCAGCCGGTTTTGACTGAGATCCAGTGCAGAACACACAAATTGGATGAATGCCATATAAATCTTGCTCTGATGGGATGGTTTGGTTTGCTCATGATCAGTCCTGCTAATAAGTTCAGCAAATAACTTAGACATGTCGCTTTCTAATTTCCACCATCTCTACATCACATTTTGTTTCACTAATATCATCATTCATCAGTTTGATTATTATCACAACATGTACAGCTAATTTATTTGCATTTCCATATAATACTACTATATTAATAATACAGTACAATATGTACAGCTTGTCTTTTTTTTCTACTCTGTGCCTCTGCAAAAAAAAAAAAAAAAAAAAAAGTGTTTTTCTCAAATAATTTGAACTGAACGAGATTGAGCATGTAACAGTCTTAATAGTTTTATTTGTTTACTGAAGAAACAGTAAAAATCACAATTCATTGATTGGCAGGTCACAACATGGGGAACGATGTCAAACATGAGTCACAATATCATAAAAACCCTCCTTAATCAGATAGCATCGCTATTAAATTAATAAATCAATACAAACCTTGTAGATAGTAATGCCTTGGATATAAATAGCTATAAGTGACTAAGTGGTGACTAAATGATTAAAGTTATTGGTGAAGGGTTCTGTCGATCACGCATCAATCAGATAATAATATAATGCTTCCCTGTCATGTGGCCGCAGACCGTGAGGTATGCCAGCCTCACATCTGACTTCCATTAGGTGGAGAAAACGCTCCTCCTCGCAGACGAGACCTCTCACAACGAACGAGAAAACCATGGAAAAGAACTATTCAGACGGAGAAAAGTCAGTTTTCCCTTCCCAGCAACTGGAGTTACGAACAGACTCGGGAGAGAGAGCGACGCCAACTACGCACCAGTGAAACGACCCTTACGTGACATAATAAAGCATAATTCATCGCGAGTCTCCCACTCATACAGTATAATCCATATAAGTTCCATATAAACAATGCGGGGCGGATTAAATAGTTCCTTACCTCAAAAAATGAGAGCCCCGTTTTGTTTCCTGTTCTGAGAGTTCAAAGAAAAGCTGAGTCCCGGTCCTGGTTTCTTGTCTTCCTGAAGTCGGGTTCCTTGGTCTGCGTTTGCCTCTTGTGGCGGCGGCTGCAGACGTTCAGTCATAGCTGCGTGCTGAGCGGAGTTATTCTGGCTCAGAGTCCAGCCCCTCTGGATCTCTCCAGTGGCGCTTCTGCCACAGCTGGCCCAGGTCAAACAGACACCTCCGCCTTTCATCTGACTTTTTTTACTAAAATAAAAAACTGTTACCTTTTCATTTGCGCGTTAACCCTCTTTTGAAAACAAACATTTTTATGTAGATTTTTTTTTTTAAGGTGCACACGATATGAGAATTGTTTGTTGATTGTTTTACATGATTACAACCACTTTCTTACACCTTTTATAAAACAATGTGCTTTTAACTGTACTATATGACAACTGGTAGGGTATTACATCGCGGTTGTGCAGATACGACATAAACTCAGCAGTTTCCCTTGTGGATTAATAAAGTACTCCATCAGTCTAAACAAAAGAGGGATTAAAAAAAAATTGTAGCCTATTTATTCTGTGGTGGTTAGATCTGATTTACGGGTAATCTCATTAGTCAATTTCTGTGGCAGATCGGGTGGTTTAGGAAAAATAATCACTTAGTTATGCCCCGTCATTCTGATTTAATGGTTATCACAATCAGACAAATACCATAAATGATCAGAGGCCATGCATATCCATAAAGTGTGGTAATTAGCTGTAGTTCTGCTGCCTCTAGATCGTCTACTTCCAGGTGAATCACACATGGGCGGGTTTCGCAATCATTAAAAGTCAACCATTGACGTCATCGCGTACGTTATACGTGCTCCACCCCACACTGATGAAGCGTTTCCGCCAAGATGGTTGTCGGTGCCTTCCCCATTGCCAAGCTCCTCTATCTCGGAGTGAGGCAAATGAGCAAGCCTGTAGCAAATCGGATAAAAGCGGGAGCCCGGAGAAGCGAGTTTTTCAGAAATTACATCTGTCTGCCCCCGGCACAGCGTAAGTAACCGAGCTAACGGCTACAAATGACCGCTAGATTTCGGTGTCAGACGCCCGGACGGTGGATAAGGCGGGGAGGGCTGCAGTAACCAATGGGATTGCATGAGGCAGGACCATCTACCCAATCATTTTCAGGGATGTAGCTGGTCGACGAATAGCAACCAGGGACGCACGAAGAGGGCGGGTCTTGTCTGTCATTGAACAGGTTACTCTATGAAGCCTTTGCTCACGACAGGACAAAATATGAACGTTTTATCTCCAGGTCCTGTTCAGATTATGATATCAGGAAATATTTTAGATAAGAGCCTAGTCTGTTCTTTAGATACTTAGATACTAATAGAAGTCGTTCTAAATACTGATAAAATGGCATATAAGTAATGTCATATATAGGGTTAGGGTTGTGGTTGTACCAGAAAACTTTTCTCCATTAGTCACACAAAATGACATACAGCAACTAGATAAAGTCCTAGATAATAAAGAGAGTGAAAGTGGAAAGAAAAACCTGATGCACCACTATACACTAATTGTTGTACAAGTATAAGCTCACGACACATTTGTCTTGGAAATTCTACAGTGCAGATAGGGGAGTATTCACATTCATGATACATACTGTAGCCTATGTGAACACATGCATCTCTGTTCATAAATGCATTCTCACATGTATCATAAAGCACATTAGTGCAAGTGTGAGCCAGATTCCAATCTTTTCGTGAAAGCTTAATTGTCATGTGGTTGTGTACTGTATGCTTGTTGTCCTCACAGTTTACCACTGGATTGAGATGCGAGCAAAGATGCGGGTCATGGGCTTTCGAGGTTCCACCATTAAGCCACTGAATGAGGATGCGGCTGCAGACCTGGGTGCAGAGTTGCTGGGAGAGGCGGTCGTTTTCCTCATCGGTGGTGGATGTATGGTGCTGGAGTACAGCAGACAGGCCTCTAACTCCCGCCGCAAAGAAGAGGAGCTGAATGAGACCGTCATGAGCCTACAGACTCAACTTGCAGAACTAACATTAACCACAGAGACTTTAGATGCTCGGTTGAAAGAGGTCAACAGGCTACTGCTGTCCCTTCCTGCTCCCACCAATAAGTGATTAAATAAGTTCTTTGCAATATGGCATGCCACTGTTTGTTGATCTGCTGCCATATGTACATCCTGATGACAACCCTGCTTCACACACTGTCCCCTTGGGTGGAATAGGTGGACATAAGCATATCAGTGCGCTGTGAATTTGGGTGCTATTATTAGCTCATGTTTTGAGCAACTAGTTGTAAAGGGGGATTGCTATGATATTCATAGTGAATTTCTGTGGTTCATCTTGCATGTTCATTACAAGACTTGACTATATATAAATAAAGGGTCAGACCATAAAGTTAATATATTTGATAACAGCTACAACTTATTAGTTTTTATTGCAATGATCCCAGTGGACCTTAATCACTTAGGAAATGCAGATTTTCATGTTTCATTTGCTTCAGTTGTGAGTGACTCCGGATGAAATAATACCACTCAAAAACAAACAAACATCTGGTCACATCAGTGGAATATTTTTGGACCCATACAGCTTCGTGTACACGTTACATTGTATTTACACTGCGATTCCCTTTGCTGGTTCATGTATATTGGATGTGATGACAACTGTAAAAGGAAGGTGTGAAATAAAATTGTATACTGTCAGTTAATGGAGTTTGTGTCACATTGCACACAAATCAAGATCACCCCCAGCCTTCTCGACACTTTATGTCAACAAACTGCGAACTATGTGAACGCTGTCATTCTGTCTATAACACTACATTACCCAGCATGCCTTACACGTAAACACAACACCACTTCCTACTTTGGAGTGTTCCAGACGTCCGGTTAGTGTGTTCGACGCTAGGAGGCGGTAGCTGTCCTTTTAATCTTTTACCACTGCTGACCCGCGCAACTAGCGTGAGAAGAGGTAGGCCCCAATCTTATTTTTAAACTTATTTTGCAACACAACTGTGGTGCAAACTGGACAAACAATCCATGGACCACATAACATACACGCAAAAGTAGATCAATGGTTGCTGCCTGCATATTCTTAGAGTTAAAGTTACTTGTCCTGCATCGTTTGGCGGGACGTTAGCTACCGTTTGGCTAATAACGTTATCGAGCATTAGCCACGTAGCGATAACCTGAAGCAAATAGCACCCGTGGCAAATATTGTAGTGATAGTTTTGTATTGCAAAGAGTTATGCATGCGATGGTTAGCTATAAAGTTGGACCATATGGTTCATACATCTGTAGTAGAATAAATTCTAATGCTATACTTTGCACCCACTGCTGCTAGCCTAGCTAACCAGCTAATGTAGACTGTTTGGTTGAGACTGCCGCGCAACAGATATCGATTTGAAACTTAGCAAGAGCTAATGTTGTTAGCAGTATATGACTATTTTCTTCTTCCTTCATTTTCTTAGTAAATAAGTAAAGACGAGAAACATCTGAAACACAATGAGCGTTGACGTGAAGAAACTGAAAGTAAACGAATTAAAAGAGGAGCTCCAGCGCCGCGGCCTGGATACTAGAGGCCTGAAGGCAGACTTGGTGGAGAGACTGAAAGCCGCTCTGGAGGCAGAGGCTCAGGCGGACGCCACAGAGTCCGGGGAGCAGGAAGAAGAGTACAGTCAAGAGCCAAAAGACAACGAAGAAGACGAGGATGGAGATGGAGAGGACGCTCAAGTGCAACAAGGTGTTGATTCTATTCCGTTAGATATTTTACTCTCATATCAGACAATGACTTTGATAATATTAGTGACATTATAACTAAAGAGACCGTTGTCTTTAGGCTTTTATACACTAGAAACACAGCATTATGAAATCGATTACATACATTTTATGCGCGATTTTGGTATTTGTGCTCTATATACACACACTGCATGAGATGTATATATTTTAGATATAAATTCTTGTTAACTGATTGTTGAGAAGTTTATTTAACAACCACATTTTGTAACCTGCATAGAGTTCCCAGGGCTTCACTTAAAAATGTTGTTCTTCACAGGGGTTTAATAGGGTTTTATAGGCATTTTGTTTGTAAAGGTCAAAATGTGCTTGCAAATGTTAAGGTAAAGCATAGAAAGTGTTGAAATAATGTTCCACAATAGTGCATTGAGTGTTTATGTTTCTGTTGTTATGTACTTGAGTTGAAACTAAACATTTTAAATTTCTCTTTGCAGAAGCAGCTGATGATTATGGTGATGATGCTGGGGAAGGTGATGGTGATGCTGATGCTGATGCTGATGCTGATGTTGATGCTGATGCTGATGCTGATGCCGATGCTGATGCCGATGCTGATGCCGATCTCCCTGAAGAAGACGATGAAGGCAGAGATTCGGGTGGTTACTATGAAGAGGAGGAACAAGAGGGCGAGCCTTATGAAAGTCAACCCACTTCAGACTCAGGTCACAGCATGCCTGACTTCACAGCAGATGTTGAAATACCCAAATCTGATTTGATGTCTGAGGAAGAGACCAAACCTGTGTTGGAGCAAAAGGAGAACATTGAGCACAAACAAGGTGATTTTTGGCAGTTTAACGTGCAATATGAAATCCTATGGTGTCCTGTAGTCAAAGTTTTTTGTCTACCTCTTAATTAGAATTTCACTAGGTTCACTAGTTTTAGTTCGTAATATCTTTTTATATGGAATAACCTGCATCTTCATAGTTTTTATGTGTACATGCAGTTGCATCACATTCCTAGCATAGTTGCACATAATTTTAGAATAACGGTGTTAGAATAAAGACAAGTCTGACAATAAACTAAAATTCTTGTGAGGGTCTGTAGGACTTGAAATGATAGCTGTTTGTGAATGGCTAACTTAAAGGTTCACTGGAGAGTTTTAGACCCCTTGTTTTTCTATGAGTTGATCCCAGTTTTGTTTATCTAGTACACCAGAATGCATGTGTGCACAGATGACATGATACAGTCAAACCAATCGTGACACACTTTTTTTTTCTGATCTACAGTGAAACTGTAAACAAATATAACTATTTAAATCAAATACAGCTCCTTTACTTGTGAGGGAGAGGTGGTGCCGTTGCTATATGCAGAGTCATAGATGCTCATGTTATCTCACAACTTATACAATACTGACACGATTCATCATGGAAATGAGCACAAATAGGAGGAATGTAATGTAAAAAATGAGATAAACTAGATATACCCCAGGGACAAAAGCTTAATATATTTTTACAGTTGTGAAAATGCAAGGTCGCCTGCTGGAGTTCAACTTAATTTTACTTTTAATTTGCATACAGACACTCTTTTGTAGATAGCATTCAAACTTAGTGTAGTAAGATCTGTGAATTAGCAGGAATCAAATTTAGTAATCTTGCACAATCTAAGGAAATTAAATGTTCTAGCTCTGTGATAAATAATTTAGGAGGTGTATATGATGAAATTTGTGTGACAGCCATAGTCAACTGTAGTTAGTGATGGTGGTGAAAACAATATTAGAAACATCTCTTCACTATATAACAATTACTCTGCAGATATGCTCTTCTTGATTACATTTGATTGGACAGTCGGAACATTTGGCTCACTGTTGTTGTTGTTCATTTATCATTTAGAAATAAAAGTGGAAGTCAAAATGGAAGAAGAGCCTGAGGTTCCTGAAGACAGACAGGAGGATATTCACAGGACAGAACAGCAGCGTGGGCAAGGTGACACGGGTCAGGCTGAGCAAGTCAAGGTGGAAGCCGACAGGGGTGGGCACTATAACCGTAAGAGACCATATGAGGAGAACAGGGGATACAGCTATTATGAACATCGTGAGGACAAAAGGTATGCTCATTTAAAATTTTTATATTTTGCATTTAGGCTTCCAGCTGGTATTCCAAATGAGCACATTAGTACAATATGCCAACAACGGAAGAAGTGAAGTGCATGTTATTGTCGATGAAAATGGTTGTAAATGCTGATAACCTCTTACTTAGTTATTTACTTGATATTATACAGATCTCGCACACCACAACCTCCTGCTGAAGATGAAGAAGAGAACATAGACGACACGCTTGTTACAATTGATACATGTAAGTAAGAGGATAAACTTGGTCTCTGCCTAAATATGGACAACTGGCTTTTATTCCTCATCACACATTTATTTCAGTGTAGTTCTCTATATCCCAGATTCAGTTAGTAATGTTATGATACACTAGTAACATTTCTCCAAAGGTTGGGTGCATCATCCTATCAAACATATTAATTTACAACCTTAAAGCATAACTGACCATGAGCTCTGTTCAGTTGGTAAATCACAACTGGGCACTGCAAATAATGACTTACGCAAAAGAAGCATTTTGATGTCAAAGGTTGTTCAAGCAATGCTAGCTACTTGCCACATGCAGTCATGAAGTTTATATTTTTCATTTAAAATGCTATGTAGTGCAGTATTTACACATATATTAACATATATTCATCTGTTTGGCTTCTTTTCAGACAATTGTGATCTGCACTTCAAAGTGTCCCGTGATCGCTACAGTGGGTATCCACTGACCATCGAAGGCTTTGCTTACCTGTGGGCTGGAGCACGAGCTACACATGGCGTTACCCAGGGTCGTGTGTGCTATGAGATGAAGGTAATATACACAGAATGTCACAGAACCTTTCTCTAATGTCTAGCTGGTTTTAAAACTCGACAGATGTTGGCTTCACACAGTGCTAAATTTTCTGACACCTTGAGAATTTCATTTGATTAAGCTCTATTAAGAACGATCTCCTGTGTACTGTCTACACATGACATAGTAAACAGAAGTTCTCTTAATATACGATATCTTTACATTTAAGTGTTGCATTACTCTTAAGGCCTTAAAGTACAATACTCTGCAAACGTCTGAGGCCACCCTTAGATTTGTTGTCTTGTAGCAATGCTATAATGACCATAAATAATTATTTCTCATTCTCTTTATTAGAAAAAATAAAGAATCTTTATTTAAAACAGTTTGTTAGCTACCTTCTAGTGTCATGTCTTGTTTCTTTTTACAGCATTAACTATTCACCGAAAGTCTTCTCAAGTCTTGTTTGTTTTTCCCATTCCTCAGATCAATGAGGAAATCCCAGTGAAACACCTGCCCAGTAGTGAGCCAGATCCCCATGTGGTCAGAATTGGATGGTCCCTCAACTACTGTGGCACTCAGCTTGGTGAGAGCAGCCCCTGTCAGAACAATATGGATGAGTCGTTGCTGTAACAGAACTGTGGTCGTAAATAGAAACAATGCATTTCATTCTGTCTTATTGTAGGCGAGGAGCCCTTCTCCTTTGGATATGGAGGAACAGGAAAGAAATCATCTGACTGTAAGTTTGCGGACTTTGGGGAGAAGTTTGGTGAAAATGACGTCATCGGCTGTTACATTGTAAGTTATGGAAACTGATTGAATTACTTCTTTTTTTATGCTTGAAATTACAATTTAATTAAGTTAAATGAGATCAATTTGATTATTTCATAATAAATTTTGTGGTTTTGAAATATCTATGCTGATAATTTCCAATAATTAGATAGACAGTATAGACAGTATACTTTTAACAAGTCAATTCAAGATACTTTTTGGTGCATCATGATTGTAATTTCAGGACTTTGACAGCAGTGATGAGGTGGAGATGGGCTATACTAAGAATGGTGTGTGGCTGGGCGTTGCTTTCCGGACAACCAAGGAGGCACTGGCAGGCCGTGCCCTGTTCCCCCATGTGCTGGTGAAGAATTGTGCCGTTGAGTTCAACTTTGGACAGAAGCGGGAGCCTTACTTTCCCCCACCAGAGGGATACACATACATCCACAATCTAGGCATGGAGGACAAGATCAGAGGCACGAAGGGACCTGCCAGCAAATCTGAATGCGAGGTATGGTAGCAGTGAAATGAAATGTGTGGAATTTTTGTCCACAAAATAAAAGAACTTTGAATGGCACAAGTAGCCTAAAAGTGGGGTTTCTATAAAACATATTTATCCTCTTTTTCAGTTTGGTTTTTATCTTTCATTGTTTCATTGTTTTGGCACTGTCAACAGAAAAATACCTTGGATTACTTCTCAGTGAACTCATCTAAAAGGAGCTATTTGTAAGGTTTGGTATTGGTACATAGCCAAGCATTAACAACTGTTTACCTACCAGTCTAGATGAAATGGTGCAGGGGTCTTTAGAGCTGCCTCCGGTGTTGGAAAGCAACAAAGATGTTGCTTTTGCTTCTATTTCTATCACTCCTTTTTTTTCTACCGAAACTAGCATGCTAACCAGCTATCCCCAGTCTGGCAGGAGCTCAAGCTCATGGCAGGGCTGGAAAGTAAACAGCTGTGCATGCTAATGTTGGCTATGTAGCGATAGCAAAACAAATAGCTTTGTTAATCAATACATTTTGATTTAAATCCAGATATAGATTTAAAGATATAAAATAAATGCTAGATCACACACATATCCAATTGATTGTAGAAACTAGACTTTACCAAGTAAAAATAATTTTTGCCAACTTCTTCAGATCTTGATGATGGTTGGCCTGCCTGCCTGTGGAAAGACTACTTGGGCTATAAAGCATGCAGAGGGTAATCCTGAGAAGAAGTACAACATCCTGGGCACAAATGCCATCATGGACAAGATGAAGGTCGGTTTGCTGCACAACCACTACCTCAACAAAAGAAACGCACACAAATGGTTTTACAGTTCATCATTTTGTCGTTTGACTGTTCTACAGGTGATGGGTCTGCGTCGCCAGAAGAACTATGCTGGACGCTGGGATGTTCTGATACAGCAGGCCACCCAGTGTCTGAACAGGCTGATCGAGATTGCTGCCCGCAAGAGACGCAACTACATCCTGGACCAGGTACTGCCCTCCCACCCACACTCTGCTCTGATTATCGCCACAGTCAGTCAATGTGCCCTGATGATCACTCTCTCTAATGGACTATTTATTTATCTTTCAGGGTGGCTCTGTGTATAATTAGTAGAAGAAGCATTGATCACCCTCTTGTCACTTGCTTGTCATGTATTGTTAAAGAAAATGATTAATGGCTCTCATAAGTGACAGAATATTTCATGTTTTCATTCCTCAGTATATTTGCACTTGCTATTTCCTGTCATAATACAGTATTGTTTGTCTTGTGAATTCAACAATGTACAAGTAAACCATGACTATGTAAAGATGTTGAGAAACAAGTAAGCTCTGACTGGTGAGTAAGAAAAACACCTTCTGTTGCTAATTTAATAAGACAGAGTTGATAGCTTTCTTTAAAGCTATTTTTAAGTGAGATACATGGAACTTTTGAGTGTGTTTTTTAATAAATTGACCCTGAAGGTAAGTAATGACTAACAGTTTTTAGATTTTCAGATCCTTGTGCTCAGCTGAAGTGAGAAAAGGTAGGTGGGTCTAGTGGTGGACTGTGGCTTTTCAGTGGATACTGTGAGTATGTGCAGGTAGGTTATATCTGTCTGTTGTTGTCTTCAGTGGGACTAGAATTCGTATGAAGACGAGGTAAGTCAAGGTAAGTGTGGAGGGACCCAGTCAATAGGAAGTCTTTTTTGATGTGGCATGCTTTTGTCAGATCAGATTAATTATGATGTAAAACATTTTTTACTAGAAATTGCACAATTCAATAGAGAGAATATTTTATTCATGAAGGATTGCAGTATTTTGTTGATTTGTAGATGTTGCAAATGGGGAATTTTATGTATGCGTGGTGTGTGAAAGACAGCTAGAGGGTTTGGTGGTAGGGCACAACATGAAATGTATTTATTATCTTTCTTCTTATAGTTCCTATATATTTTGGTATACCATTAAGTTGTTAAACAAGGTGAACAAGCAATCTGTAGAAACTTTGATCCCCAGAACAAAGAAATCAATTAAATCTTATTGTTACATTGTCAAATCACCGTACTTAGTAAATTAGTGAAAAATCCATGAAATTTGTAGATAATTTATTATACTGTATATTCCATTGTTGTTGCTTATTATGTTTATATTAGTGCAACATTAACATTACTCTGTGTAGAAGCTGCTGGTTATTTCATCGTAGCTGGTTTGACTGTTTGCCCATTCAGAAGCTTCACTGTTGTGTTGGAAAGTGAATGTAGCTGCTAGTGACAGCGCATCCTCTGTTTGAATACCATGACGCAGTATAAAGCTCACTTCACTCCAATGCTCTGCAGCAGTTTGAGGGGTTTGTTGAGATAAAGTTCTCAAGGGAAGCAGCTGCATATTAAAATACCCACAGATGTGGTAAATGTTTTGATCCATTTATCAATTTCTTAAAGTGATTGTTGGACCCGTGTGTCAATTAACACGAAGAGTTCATGATATGCTGGACTAGTTAAGTGTAGCTATGCTTTGCAAGTAGCAGTACTGGTAGAATAAGATGTACGATTGTATGTATAAATTGCATTTTGAGTAAACTCAAAATTAGGAGCTGCTCCTTAACTGGGGCATTGAAAAAGAATACAGACACACAAGATTAAAAAGCCCAAGACAGATCATTTCCAATAACAAAATAAGATAAATAATATAAAAATATATGCATACTAAAAAAGTCGTCTCTTCAGGGCTTGTTTGTGTTAAGTGTTTATGTCTTTTGGGATGATTCTGTCTTTGAGACCTCAACTGTAGCACCTGCCAAAGGGCAACAGTTCAAACACCCTAATAATAGTATTGTCATTTGATGAGGCATCTCTTTGAGTGAGGTATAAGAGTGCAGCACTATTCCCAGTTTTCATAATGCTTCAAATGACTAATATTATTTAGATTAAATATAGTGGCAAGGAATCTTTTTTCTGTATTTGAACATTTAATTGTCAATTATGATGCCTTTTATGAGAAATGACAGTTAAGTTTGTCTTTAATGGTTTTTGTTTTTACTACTATATATATATATATATATATATATATATATATATATATAATAAAAAATAATATACTCATTTACCAAATAGTATGCAAAAAATAGGGTAGCAGTAATGTGTAGACACTGCAGGACACCTTTTCATGTTCATGTTTTAGCTTTGCATTTATGATATTTATGATATATTTGATGTAGCGTTTGGACAAAGGGCACACCTTCCACACTAGCATCTTCTGCCAGTAGTGTCACATAATAACCACAACACTTTATAAAAACATGTTTACAATGCAGCAAATTGTCACAGTTTGAAGGGATAATTGACACTGTCTAACTATTTAAATAACAGTTCAAATGATTGTTCAAATCACTTGTCTAACATGTATAGTTAGTTTAGATATTTTTGGGGTCCCTCTATGTCCATAACTGCCATTCATCAGCAGTCACTGGGCACCTGGATGCACAGACCGAGGTAAGTCTGTGGAGTGACGAGAGGCCTCTAGTACTTGAGTAAAAACGTAGACTGACATCCAAGCCAAACCTCTCTCACTTCATTATTGCAGGGTTCCAGCTTCCTTCCAGTGGAAAGCCATTACAAGTAAACAATAACAAACAAGCTTCTACTTCTTTCTTGTCACCATTGCTAGACAAATGTATATGGATCAGCAAGGAGACGAAAAATGCGTCCTTTTGAAGGTTTTCAACGCAAGGCTATTGTAATTTGTCCCACGGACGAGGATTTAAAAGAACGAACATTAAAGCAAACCAATGAGCAGGGGAAGGATGTGCCCGATCATGCTGTTTTAGAAATGAAAGGTAGGAATGCTGTGGAAACAACAAATAAAACACCAGATCTACTTTTTACTTTTTCTATGTGTTGTCTCTAAAATCAAACTTGGAAGATGCCCCCTATCCCCTTCCCCTATCATAGCCTTTGGTCAGATATCAGACTTGGACATTTTTAAACAGTCCACATGAATTTGATTCTTCCTTATTTTTGCCCTCTATATGCCACTTGCCATTCAGCTTACTTCTAATGCACTGCAAACTGAGACTGAGGCCTTGTTGAGCTCATGTAATAGTAGAGCTACTATTGCACAATTGGCTTCCCTGAAAATTATATTTCCAAATAGAAATCTTACAAGCAGTCACGTGCTCGAGTTGTTGGAAGTTGATTTGTAATCACATTACATCAACTGTCCTTGGTTTGCAGTGCTGTTTCCTCTTCTCACCAACCTTCTAGTTATTCTTTTTGTCCCCCTCCCCACCTCTACTGAAGTCTCCTCCCTCCCCTGTGTCTGCTTAAGCAAATGTTTCCTCCATGTTTCCCTGGAGGTTATGTTTGTTCCCTTTACCCTGCCCTCTGCTTTCATCTGCTCTTAGTTTCTCTATGATTTCCACTGCCTCTGTATGGTTGTAATTATTTTTCATTTTGTTTTTCGGTGGTGTGGCTGCTCTGGTCTTCACTACAATCCCCTACCCCTCTCTTTCTCTCTCTGTCTCTCCATCCGTCTCTTGCTGGATGGGCTGTCTCTCTCTTCTCCTCCTCCTGTGGTCACCTCTGTCATTCTTCAAGCCAACTTTACTGTCCCTGAGCCTTGCGACTTCCTGGAGGCGGTGACGTTCATTGAGCTGCAGCGAGATGAGGCCGAAAAGCTGCTGAAGCAGTACAATGAGGAAGGCCGAAAGGCTGGCCCGCCCCCTGAAAAACGCTTCGACAACAGGCAGACTGGATTCCGTGGTCGTGGCGGTGGTAGCTTCCAGCGTTATGATAACCGTGATGGGTCCCGCGGCGGCTACCAGAACCGCAGTGGAGATGGTGGCAGTGGATATAGAGGAGGTGAGTGGGGCAGTTGACATACCTCATACCAAGTTTGTTGATCACTTGAAGCTATAGTATGTATGTTACATTCAGTCACAGATAAATGTCTTTGTCCTGTCAGATGAGTCAATCGTTCCCAAACAGCTACAGTTCTTGAACAACAGTTTAGACTGCTCAATACAGTGAAGCTATGTTTTATTACTATCTCAATATAATGTCATTATTATAATCTGGTTTATAATTTGACATTATTTGCCAGGCTACAATCGTGGCAGCTACAACCAGAATCGTTGGGGCAACAGCTACCGTGATGGAGGCTCTGATTCACGTGGTGGATATAACCGCAATCAGCAGTCGGGAGGAAGCTATAATCGCCCAGCCCCTTACAAGGGAGGATACAACCAGGTACTTCTGACTTTTATGTTTAAAAAAAAAAAAACACATTAATATTAAGAGTAAATGAATCTATTCTAACTTTTTGCTTTACTACCAGGGCTATAACCAGAGCTACAATCAAGGGTACAACCAAGGCAGCTACAACCAGAATTACTACAGCAACTACAGTCAGTACCCAGGATACAGCCAGAGCTACAGCCAGACACCTACCACTGGACAGACGTACAACCACCACCAGCACCAGCAACAGCCACAGCAGCAGCAACAGCCACAGCAGCAGCAGCAGCAGCAACAGCAGCAGCAACAGCAGAGCTACAACCAGCAATATCAGCAGGTAGTTGAAGAGTAATGGAATGGAGCCTGTCATCAACCAAAATGGCATGGTGCCATTCTGGGGGGTGGCTCTGGCAAGGTCAATAAAAATCCCCAGTTGTTTTTTGCTAACACAAAACAACACCTGCCACAAACCTGCCTGTGTTGAGCGGCATGATTGAAGTAGATCATATTTTTTAGTTTACATATTCTTTTCAGAAACGTCAATATGAGTAGCTCAGCTTTTGTATGTTTCTGACACAAGGAGGTCAAGATAAATGTATGCAGATATCTGTCACAGCCACAACGGAGCATACCACACATTTTTGAAACCACTTTAAAATTTTGGATAAAATGCATTTCTATTTTAAAAAAATGGTAACACTTTTCTTTCTGTTTCTCCCTTCCAGTATGCTCAGCAGTGGCAGCAGTACTACCAGAACCAGAACCAGTGGAACCAGTACTACAGCCAGTACGGCAGCTACCCTGGACAGGGCAGTCAAGGCTCATCTTCTGGTTCCCAGTAGTTTTGCGCTACATCTGAACCTGCATCACCTGTGTCCTAAACACCTCTGACCTCTGCAGCAAATTGATTTTTGTACAGTTCCACCTTACATCACCAACCATAACTGTCTCTGTCTGGTTTAACCATAGTATCCTTCATTCCTCACCAATTATTGTACACCTGAACTGTATACAGTTTGATGTCTTTTCATTTCTTTTTTTCTTTTTTTTTTTTACTGAATGAAGTCTTACTCTAAGCAGTGACTGTGAGGTGGTAGATGATAGTTATCAAAACATTATTGAATGTTATTATGCATTGGATGTGGATGTCTGTTGAACTTCAAGCTCCACATTTCTTACAGGTTGAAGAGGTAATTGTATATTTCTAGGATGCATAGTGTGAAAAAGTGACAGGGCAGGAAAATACAGCAATGCCTAAATAATTTTGCGTGTTTTGAGAAGCTTAACAAAGAACAAAATGCATGCTTTTTACCTTCATGACCCTCTCCTTCGTCTTGCTTTTTATTTTTCAGTTACCGAATGAGAACATTTTATTTACTCTGGTAGAATTCAAACATTATGGGACATTTTTTATAGGTGTTGATAATGTAGTATTTAAGCGTTAATCCAGTTTTTCAGAAGAATATTTTGCCACTCTTGTTGAGTAGTTGTATGTGCATTTTTTTTTTTTTTTTATCACATTGTGATGGCTGTTCATTGAGTCCAGTAGTTAAATCCCGTTCTATTACACCCGTTTTTTTTTCTACCTGAAAATGAAAATCTGATTATGACCAGTTACCCAAGCTGTCTTGTCTTTATACAATAAATGCAATTGTATACGCCTGTAGCTGTTACTGTGATCCTTTTTTTTCAAACACAACACATTCTGCATGCTTTATCATTGTCTGTGTATTTTTCTCATTTACAACAAAATTGAGATCATAGACAAAGGACAAAACAAAGAAGCTCTTAGTTAACAATTTTTGAGCATACATACAGTTCCAGTGCAGCCCTGCTGAACCCTGAATGAACCTTTGCAGAAATTTGTCAAATGTCAAATGTTGTCAGGGCAGGAAATAACCAATTTCTGCTAGTTACCATGGCAACAAAGTCTTGTCACATTGTATAGAATTTTATATTGTGATGGAGAATTTGATGAACATTTTCTGGAAATGAAATTGAGAAACCAAATGAAAATACCAAAGTACTCAAGGTAGCTACTCAATAATGAATGAATGAATAATCCAATGAAGCCAGGACTCCCATAAAGGAAATGCTTCCATGATAAAATTGAAAAATTGTTTGACCTAATATAACCAGAGATAATGTGGGAATAGAAAACCATCATATCACCCAATGCAAAGCCAAACAAATTCTAGTTTTTACCCGCTTTTCAAATTCATGAGCAAAGTTGTCATTTACTGCAGCTGCCAAAGGTAAAATTAACCAGAATTTTGTTGAGGTTAGTGTTAATTTCCTACCCTGCGTTTACAATGAGTATATTTGATCAGGAAACCTTGTGGATTGAGGTTGTGTAGAATCTTAGCACCAGAGAACCAAGGCACGTGTTCTAAAAACAAAAGGTGTTCATAAATTACAGTAGAATCGATGTTCAGCGCCTAAACAATAAGCCAAACTAACGAGACTGACAAAAATAAAATTAAAAACATGTCACACGCATACTTAAAATGTGGAGGAGTCCTTTTATAATTGCTGGTATCCTAAAGTGAATCTCATCAGTTCAACAGCAGTCAGACACAGCTCTGTCAGAAAGTGTCTGAGAGTTTTGTCCATGTGGGGAAATATTAGAAAGCATTGCGCTCAGTCTGGCTCTCTGCTCTTGTCTTTGTAGAGATGCAGCTCCTCCATCTTCTCCTGCAAGAAGGAAACAGGCATAGAGGAACCTCGTGCTCTTGGAGGCAGCGTGTTGACCTGCTGAACACAAGAGACAAATTTACCATCAGGGAAATTATATGAAATGTAGGTTAATCAGAAATCTGACAGAGCAAATTCTCACTTCACTTAAAGCCATGGAAAGTTTGTGCTTTAGCTGCAAAAACCTTTTTGTTTTGAGAAAGTACTTGAAGAAAAACCTTTAAATAGCCCTTAAATAATGCTGACAAAGTATGTGAATTATCATTCAAAAGGGCATTGTTTCTGGAGAAGAGTTAAATATAATATAATAATTCTTTCATCAGCAAAAACAAAATTCCTCATTTGTACTTAATAAGTTAAGAAAAACCAAAACTATGGCTTTGGTACGTTAAGAGGTAGGGGTGAGTTGGCTAAGGCTACATTTCTCAGTTCTCTGTTGTAAATGAAACACATTTAGTTTCAGAAAGAATAGTGTGGACACAAGAAAGATTATATATGGGTCTAATTTTACTGTACTATGTTTGGGACAGACTAGAAGTCTAATCAGAGTGAAAACACTTATGCAGGAGAGTCATAGAAAGAAGTAAATTTACTCTCCAAGAAGCCCATATTGGTGAGTAGATAATTGATCATTTATTAACTGTAGTAGCAGCTGAAAGTGTTTCACTCCAATGAATCACTGCCAGAAGCTCATACTGTGACATACAAAGAGGATAAAAGGCCAGAAAGGTGAAGAAATACTGTATAGTCATTTTGTAGGGACTCACGTCCTGCCTCACCTTTCTATCTAGAGATGCATATACAAGAGAGTTGTGGTTGTTTCGCTTCTTGTCCTTTTTCTCAGGTGTCCACACTCCAGGATCTGTCTGAGTGGACCGGTCAGACAGCGTTGAATCACTGGTGTTGTTTTTCCAGACCAAAGTCCCCTTGTTGTGTTCTGTCTCGTTGCTTTGGGGGAAAACAAAGGTCTCCTCCTCTGAACCTGGCAGAGAACAATACACATCAGTGTGTTATATTTAAGGGCGTTTTAAAAGGACATCATTTTCTGTGCAGTGTATATGATAGAAAAAGGACACACTCCAGCTGTTGCCCTTGGTTCTTAAGTCAGGGGCTGGCGTGCACGGACAGGACCCTGGTGTGTTTTTGTGTTTCTTCAAACACTCCATTCCCACCAGATCTCGACAGTGTCGGTGGCAGTTTATCCCACAGTCTGAGAGACAGAAAATTGAAAAAAAAAAAAAAAAATTCAGACTTCAACAGGAGCACTTGTGTTTAAGGGCTCAGTTCAAAAGATTACAAAAGATCTGTGCATTCAATCTTTGGAGTGTGCCACAAACCAGAATACTTTCACTTTACTTTCACATGGAAGCAAAAATCTCAAAACCTGGAATCAAAGTTTTTTGGCATGATGCAACCACAGGTTGGTAAATGTTCCTTTGAACCTAACTTTAATTAATTTACTTTATATCAGACAAACTCTTGCCCCAATGAAGCTAATTACTTTTTGTTGAATGATGGCATGACAAGTTAATTTTTGTCTTAATGATCTTACCTTTACAGTGGTAGCCCTGTTTGACTCCCCACAGCTAAGAGAGGGCAGATGTGATATGTCATATTACAGTGTGATTGACCACAAAAACCATAAAACCACAAACATAAAAAGCAATGAATACTAACAAAGCCTCCACATGTGTCACAGAACGTTGGCCGTTTGTATGTGGTTTCATGGAAGTTATGCGCGTCTTTGAAGTTGTAGCCCAACTTGGCACATACAGACATTCCCCTCATGAAGTAAGAGGTGATTTCTTCACGGCTGATTTGTCCCTCCCTGGGCAGAAAATTTTCCAAAGTGCAACACAAGCGTGAGTAAGTGAGTCGAGGTTTTTACAATCCATTCAACAACTCATGATGTTTCATGTTCTCACTGTTGTGCAGTCACGTCATGGAGAGAGGCCGTTGTGCATGTTGCAGCTTCCTCACCTGTCAGTTTCGTGAGTGCAGAAGGAGAAGGGGAAGTTAGCTGCTATTTTCTCAAAGTCCTCCTGTGAGATGTAGCCATCTTGGTTCTGGTCGTAGTTTTTCATTATGGACTGCAGGGGGCATCAAAGCAATCAGATATTTAGTTGCACTTAAAAGCAGTTGGTTAGTTCTGCTTAATCCTGCCGAGTGATAAGGAAGTGAAAGACTGGAGGCTGTTGCAGAGTCACATACTCACATCCACCATCTGTTTGACGTGTTTAGATATGGTGTCAAGGTCGAGTCTGGGGGTGACTCCTGATCCCCACTCTGCCACTACTGGTGGTTTAACTGGAGCTACAGGCTGTGGATCAACAGACAGCAGAAATGAGACACAAACGACTGCATACAAGAAAACAAGAAAAAAAAAAAAGAGCACGCCCACCACATAACACGCTTGCCTAACGTATGATGCTTTGATGTGGCTAACTTTGATATATTTCAGCACAGAGTCTGTGCTTTTGTTTTGAAGAACATGTTACACCCCCAGAAAGTGCACACACGTCCCTCCTCTTGTGAAAAGAGGTTAAAACAAGTGTGAGCTGATGGTGTTAGATTAAGATCAGCTTCAAAGAGGAGTATGTAGATCCACTGACCTGGATCTTGGGGTTCTTGGGTTCCTTGGTGTATGAAAGTTCATATATTTCATCCTCGGTGTAGTATAAATCTAGAGAGAGCTGAAGCATTAAAAGAACATAATTTAAGATGTTCTTCCTGGAATATTTTTATCTGAATCCATAAAAGACACCTCCATGTTTCCATCCCATACCGTGAGCAGATGCAGAAGGTCTTTGTTGGCCTCAAAGGGCGGCGTGCAGCTGTGAATGGCCAGCAGGTCATTTATGTTGCTGTACAGGTGCTGCAGCTTGCTCAGGTTGATCTTGTCCTCGTCAATGTAGTCTGGCAGGGCCTCATTCAATGAAATCAGATCCTTCAGGTGGACACCCAGGATGGGCACTTTGAAGCCACTGCACTCGTTGTAAACCCGCCGGTAGTTGCTGTAGTTGCTGCACGAGGAGAGCAGCTCGGTCATCTCACTCAGGGCCTGAAAGATGCAAAAGGTCAGGAAATGATAAATGACCCTGTCATGTTTCTGTAGTTTGCCACTTAAGATGTTTGTAATGAAAATGATCACATAACAGACCATATTAAAATCTAATAACAACATAATAAGATGCAATTCTGTCTTATTCCAACATTTTCAGGCTAGGCTTGTTTCAGCCTACAAACAGTGAATTTGGATCCCTTGAGACCTTTGGCTCTTTTCTACACAAAACTCATGAATTTAAGGACATAAATGTCTTATCTTAAGTTTTATAGCATCTGCTATATGACAACAGATGACAGCCTTGAATTTATATATATTAAATTAATTTTATAAAAGTATATCTTGGGATGTGTATAATTCCAATTTAACAGAAATAAACAACAAAAAGATAGAATATTACAAAAAGAAGCTCAAGCAAGTTGAAAATTTAACTATGATATTAACTATGCTATACTGATGTTGCTGTTACACCTGAACTCTCCATTCCTCTTACTTATAGATACAGATACCAGTACATCCTCAAGTTTTGAAATTAAGTCTAAAAAATCTTGTTATGCCACCAAATCTCACTAAGATCCTAATTCTCATAATTCCTGACAAAAAAGAAGAATAAACAGCACAAAATACATGCAAAAGCTTTGTGAAAAGAGGAAAGAAAACATGGAAGGAGATTGATTCGAGACAGAAAAGTTTCATTGTCATAAGATTGGTTTTAGATAGTTATCAAGATACTGACTGATGTTATGTGTAATATTTAAAATACCTTAGTGATGTCAGGAGGCAGCAGGTTAGAGGTGTCTTTGAGGCGGGAGATTGAGCTGTGACAGAGGCCTCCAGTTACTGCCATTAGAGTGTTAAAGTTTTGCAGAGCCCGAAGCTTCTGCAAAGGAAAGAGCAGCGTGAATGTCTACAGGGTACAAAGAAAGGTCCTTTACACAAAATCATAACCCAAATAAGTTTCAAACAAAAAATTCCTCCGAGCCTCTTAGCCATGTATTATGAACTTTGATCCCTCAGCTAGTTTACCTGAGCCACATGAATGAACTTGGTGAAGACCTGGGCTCTCTGCTGGGCTGTGTGTCTGCTGAGGATCATCAGCTGGACCCACTGGGAGACTCCATTACACATCATGACCGACCGCTCCAGGGCAGGGTTGTCCCTCACCGAGCTTCGCACCACATAGCTACGGTAGTCCAAGAACTGGCCAATCAGAAAAGTCAGGTGGTCAGGCAGAAAGCAACTTGGCCAAGAAGTCAGCAGTGTTTTTACTTAGGTGTGCAGTGAAGAAGACAAATGGGTCCAAAATTTAACAGGGAGCTGTATTGGCTGCTGCTCAATAGCAATAGATCCAAACAGCTGATTTTCTAACACCTTACTTGACTTCTCAATAAAAGGAAATATACATCACTTTATAGAGGGCCTGAGTCTGAAAATGGAGGAATTAATAAGTGAATGGATTTTAGTACAGATGTTCTTTAACTCTTTTCCAGGCAGGGCTAGGGTTAAACTATCCACTGGCACTTCTATTAAAATGCTTGAACGTACTTAAATAAAAATAAAAATGGCATTTCTTACAACCTTGCAGCCAAAGAGTTCTTCTTACAAATAGATTATTACTGATACTAAAGATAAAAAAGTGTTAATGGTGTGGCCCATGAAGTTTCCTGATAATTACTTCTGTATTGTACAAAACCCTTAATTACACAAAATAATTTTTTAGGGAAAGGAAATAAGGAAATGTGATATTTTCACTTCAAATTACTACAGTACAGTGCAGTACTAAGTGGCCAAATGACATTAAGCATTTTAATTGGTATGTCTTGCATTTTCATCTATTGGGAGTGTTTGCATTGCGAAACCTCTGCAAGTCATGGCAACATTATGAGAAAAGTGAGAACAACAGTGACAAGATGTTCACTGAACTTACTGAAACATTACAAAAGTTCTTGAATTCCAGGTAGCTGAGATGCTCTGCCATTTCATCTGGCTCCATGTGGTCAAAGATCAGAGACACCTTCCTCTTCTTCACAGAGGGTGAGGGTGCCTGAGATATGTTGACATGAGGGTTTCTGGGAAATGTAAGCAACATGACAAAAATAGACATATTTTCTCTATTTATAGAAACAGAATATTTTCTATTTATAGAAAAATGCGTTTGAGATGCGACCAAATAAGCAAGCTACAGTTCCTCCAGGGCATACTGGTGAATCATATCAAAACATGGCTCACAATGGCTCACAGGAGGTTTCCGTGAGCTGCGAGTGTGTCTCCTCTCCATCTGACCGAACCAGCGCCCTCAGGTCCCCCATGGTCTGTTCGGGGAGGGGGTCTGCCTCGAATACTGCTGCAAACTGGCTGATCCACTGCCTTGCCACGAAAGCAGGGCAGAAAATATGTTTACTACCCACAAATAGAGTAGTATAACCAGTTCTGTCACAGTACATTCATGTGCCTGGTGTCCTTACTCACCTGACAAGGTGGCAGATCTGTGTCCGCCTGAGCCCTCTCTTGTCCAATGGACAATCCTTGTAAGTGAGAGAAAGAGTCAAGGAACTTGTGAACACACTATGCAGACTCTGCAAACCATTACACCAAACACCAGCAGGGATATACTGTACACTTCAAATCTGCTTTGTCGACAAGGAGTGTAAAACAAAGCCATGTCTGTTTCCTGATCTGATTAATGACTGTGGACATGTGATTGGGAGCAGTGCACCAGTTGGGCCAGGGTGCTGCACTGAGTGACAGTGGAGGATATAGGGTGAGAAGTTTCTGGGCGAATGTCTGAGATGGCACGACCCAACTGTGCATCATCAACGTCATGTGGACAAGCTGGGACCCTCTGGGGCTGGAAAGCTTCCCCTCTGAATCTGCAACCAAAACCCAGCAACAAATTGAACACGACACGGATTAATGTGGTTAAAAACAACAACGCGAAAAACAGTATTCTCCGCCGTGCCTAAGTTATGAGTCATGAATCCTGACGTAGCAGCAATGGGACATGATGATAGGCATCAGATGTGTCTTACAGAGTTATTTAAGGCTGCTGGTAAAAGTAAAGGAGGCAAAGGATTGACTGGCATGTGGGTGTTGGCATCACTACTTCTTCACCTTTAGCAAATCAACCAAATCAAACAAGCAACACTAGCACTTCTGCCTTCACACCCAGCTCTTGATCCTTTTCATGCCCACATATAGAAAAAAAAACTTTACTGCATGTATTTGCCTGCAGCAGCTCTCTCTCTCTATTTAATGAAACATGTGCATGCATGTGATCAGCTTGAACAAGTGGATCGCAGTAGATCACAGACGTTGTCAGTCACAACTACTGACTGAAAAACATGCAATAACTAGTGCTGTTGCATGCTGCTGCATACAACCAAACCTCCATCCTCTAAAACAAACAAAAATATTCTACTTCCTCCTACTGGTATCTGGATATTTTGATATTTTGGTTTCGTTTGTTTATTTCCTTTTGCGTTATTATTTTAACCTTTGATGAGATAAAGGTTCCCTAGTTCCCCAGAAAAAACAGATAAACCAGAACATTATTCCTCTTAAGACATGCTGCTGAGTCTTTTGTAACTTCTCTTTGCTATCATTGTGGTGGCAGCAGGACTCTCAACAGTAGATATCTCTAAACCTTGACCAATGTATGCTGGATACCAGTAGGTAGGACAGTACAGTCATGTTTTTGTGATTCGGGAGAACTGCCCGATGAAGAGTGTGAGACAGTGTGAGACCAATGAAAGAGAGGGAGAGAGGAGAGAGACTTGTGTAGTTTAACAGTGCATGGGAATGGCTAGCTGGCCGCTGCAGCCCAACAGAACAAAGCTTGATTGTATGAGACTGCCCTTTGTTTCCCTCTCTCTCCCTGTCACTCTCTCTCACCCTGGATTCCCCTCTCACTCTCTCTCATCCCTCATTTATATAACCTGGTTGTGATAAAGAGTAAAGACAAATGACAGACCTTGGGAACGCATGCAAACACATAGAGACAGAGACTGACCAAAGCAGTTTAGGCAGCGTTGTATGAGCTCATCCAGGCTGGCAGCACTGGCACTGGGGGCAGAGCTGGGGCTCTGCAGGGCCCGGCTGATGTCCTGAGGACTGGGACATGTATTCCTCCTGCGTGGGACCAGCTTCCTGCTCTTCAACACACCAGGGCTATCACTGGGTTTCCTGAGAGAGAGAGAGAGAGAGAAAGAGTGGGAGAGAGAGAAGCAGGCAGACACAGTCAGACATTATAAGTAGCCTAGAAATAAGTAGAGCAGAGTGTGGTGAGGTAGTGCAGGTCAGCATCTGAGGAAATGCAGCTCCCCACATCTGATAAGCTGTGCTACAGCACTGCAGTTGTCTGAACCATCATGCAAAGGCAGAAAAGCTGCAAACAGTTCTACAGCGTAATGACAGGTGCACTGTATTCTTACTTGCTCTGTCCTTTTAGAAGAAGTGCTAACACCTCATCCACAAGAGAGCTAAAATGCTTTCGGTTAAAAAGGTGATAACTATAACTTCTTACAGCTATTAGCGGTAAGCCATTAAGTGGTTTTTAAATGCAGCTGAGCATTTTGAGAGCAGCATTTTGCTAACACTTGGTCATGGCCTTTAAATGGTAACGGCAGTATAACCTGAAAACCTGACAATCAGGCTAAAAAAGTACATTTGACATTTGCATGAGGTCAGTGATCTAACACATCACGCATGTACAGAGTAATTTGCAAGTCATTGTAATTCTTCAGCATATTCTGAGAAAACACCTGCTTTGGGTTGAAAAAAGCAGCACAGTTTGTGGCACACATGGTAGCTAATGGTATTATTTACCACCACGTGACGTACGTTATGGCATTGGTCTGCCACATGAATGACACCATATATAGTATAAACAGGACAGCACATTTTCAGGCTTGTTTTGAACTCAGTGAACATTCACAGTTGAGAATAAAATAAATAATACATGTCACTGTTTCTGAGAAACGTAACAGGAAAGAATAAGAAAAAAAGAACATTTCTGCACGACAAAATTGTTTATTTAACTGTCTTTTCTTATCTCCTTTTTGAACTCCCATCTATTTTCTATCTATCTATCTATCTATCTATCTATCTATCTATCTATCTATCTATCTATCTATCTATCTATCTATCTATCTATGTTCTTTTTTAAACAGAGAATAATTTCACGCAATTTAAGTACCTGCAACAATCTAGCTAAGAAGGAAATATAACTCAGCACAGCTCGTAGCGCATTCACCAGTGAAAAGTGGTTAAAAGATCACTTTTTTTTCCAGGATCACCATGAAGTCCAACAAGCTGATAACCACTGATGTAGGACTGTGTTGATGCTAACTATGGTACCTCAGTGGTAGCCGGCAACATGAAGCTAGGCTGATGTTCAATGTGGTTAGAAATGTAAACAAACTTTTCATTTAAGAAGGTCACTTATTTCTCAGCACCTTAACTCTGAGTTACTCTTGAAAAGACAAATCAGGCTCTGATGTTTCATGATGCGATTAATGCTTCCTCTTCAGATCAGGGGCTCAGTTTAGCAATGTCTGACTGTATTTCACAATAACTAGCAACTGATTCTACTTATCTTCTTTTAACATTTAAAGTGGCATCTTTACTTTCTGCAAAAGTATTGAGGGATGGTTTGAGCTACAGTCCTCCTGCCAGATTTTAAATTAAACCAAGGTTTAAATGAAACCTCATCATTGTGTGTGTCTCCTTAAAAAGGTGGTTAAACTTTAAATTTTGTGCTTGGGTTTTTCAGATTTTCTCCTCATGTATCTGTACAATAACTGTGCACAATGGAACCTGGTGAAACTCACGGCCTATACTGCAGCTAATGTGATGACATTACCAGGAAGCACAATGAGTTCAGAGAACTGGCGACAAGTTCCCTGAATGACCAGACTTACATCCCCTTCTCTTAACCTTTTGGTTGAATGTGCAGTTAATTTCCCCAGCCCACTCACACTCTCAAAACACACACACACAACACACTAGTCAACGTTCATATACATCCACATAAATTTTTTTTTGTATGTACGACACATAAATAGACACTCATGGATGCACATTTTCAGATACCTTTTCACATACAGGGTGACATTCAGTTGTCTATTTATACCACAAGCTGCTCTCCTCCCTGTACGTGCTGTTCCATTCAGCATGTCACAGTTATCACACCACACATTCTCCCCCTCACCCACGCCCGAATTCAGAAACCCAGATGGAGGGATACCAGTGACGACCCCATCTCTCTGGATCCTGGCAGTCCAGCTCCATATGTCTGGTTTGGAAACCTGCTGGGCAACAAACCCCACCCCTCCTCCTCTTCCTCTTCGCCTCATTACACCGACTGGCTACTGAACTCAAAACACTAACATTAAACAGCACAGCATGTACACCGTGAACTGTTTTACATTAAGGATAGGTAAGCCTGATAACACACAAAGACAATGAAGGTGCCTGGGTTCATTTTCTACGTCATTTACCAATTACATTTCTGCAAAACATTCAAGTGAAGACCTTACATCTCGTTACATGTTCTGTGATGTCCTTGCATTAAGAAATTGAAGGATTACACTTGGCTCTCTATCCTTAGACCTCTGTCACAATTGTTTGCAGGACATTTGCAGCAAATTAGTAACTTTGAATAATGTAAATTATCTAAAATTTATTCTCTGGTAGTTGAGAATATTAGCCAATCTGTGCTAGCAAAGCATAAAATGATGTCAAAAGGACATTTTTATTAAAGAGGTTTTCAACTGACCTATACATTTCAATTTACATTTTTTTGCATTTCAATTGGGAATTTAAGTGTAAACCTAGCAGAAGGGCCTGGGGTAAACTTTACTGCTTCACACTGGCCATAATAAAATTTAATGTATGACTGTAATTCTTTGAGTAATCTCCTCATTATTATTTTTTTGAAAAATAGTTAAAAACATCAATTAATTGTGAAACAGAGTTCAAGGTGAAACCGCATGTTTGTTTTATGTCCAAAAATCTGTCAATTCAAAGCATGTAGTATTGGTCAGTGATGAAAAGCTACAGGCATTCATTCTAGAACCTGGAGTAAATGTGTGCTTTGCATTTTTGCTTGATGAAATGACTTATCCTAATTTTCACTTCTTCATTGTGTCACGTAAAACATAGATAAACATCTCCAGATTCATCTTTTAAATGTCTGTATTTTATCATGTGTTAAATAATGTGGGAAACAAACTAAAGTTAAAAACATAAATGATTAATTCATTATCACACATACGGTCAATTAATTTTCTGACTTCTGATCAAGTTTTTCTTATCTCTATGCCCTTTATGACTTGTCATCTCTCTATTCGACTCAGAGTGAATCTGGCTCTGCGTGTCACACATATGAGGAGACACGGCAGCTACTACAAACAGAAGTGCTGATGGGGAAATGTTATTGATGTCATGACGTTTGTCAGGGAATTTCCCACACAGTGCTGAGCAGGTACCACATAGGTAGCAGTCAGTAATCTCTGTTCTGTGTAATGATCTTGGCCAGCTGAGGAGTCTCAATGAGTGGTGAAGTCTCATGCAAATCTTAACACAAGAGGAGTTACTGTTTGGGCAATTGCATTTATCTTTTTTTCCTACATGTGAGACTCACAGTTTGGGTAAATATCATAATTACCCTTTTTTATTTCAAAGTGCATCTATATAAAGATGTCGATGCATACACTTGATGATGAGACAGAATATCTATGTGTGCATGACAATAAGGAAAGAAAAGACCAAGCAGCCATTAATGAACTTGGACCTGGTCCTATCATATTACTGATTTTGTTTTCAGAAGATCTCCCACACCTCCTTTTCCTCCTTGACTTCTTCTTCACTGTTTCCCACTTCCTTCATCCTTGCTCTATTCAAGTCATTCAGGAAACAGCTTCTCCTTTTTTCTTTGGAAATACCCCACTCACTCCCCTTCCTATCTGTGTCAGGACTCCTGGCCACAGATCCATTCCCCACCCCTCCCCTTATTCCCCCTCTCTTGCTCTCACACTGGCAGGGGGATATGCAAATTCCTCTCTTTCTTTCCTTAATTGATTAATTGAAGCCAGGGCCCTTTGAAGGCCTTGCTTGTGAGCTGCTCTTTTACTCTTGCTCTTCTCTCTCACAACCTGCATTCTTGTTCCCTTCGCATCACAGGGATTTATCTACTGCAATGAGTGATTTAATCATTAGGTAATAAAACCATTGTAGTTAGCATCAGAAATATCAGAAATATCAAGTGTTTGACATTACAGTCATGAATCTGGTGGACTGAAATCATACCTGTGCAACTACACACACCTTTTCTCTCTCTCTCTTTTTCTGGCTTTTACAGACACACACACTCACACACGATACCAGTAATTCTGCTTCAACTTATTTCCCTTCTGTTATTAATGGTTCTGATTGTGTTTCATGTTGATTTAGTTGTCATCTTCATCTTTGTTCTCTTTTTCTCTTTTTTTTTTAATCATTTGTGCATCTGAACAAAACCTAATCTTGGCACTTTCTATTAATTCTATCTACGGATTTCCGATTATGTAATGTGTAATGTTCAGTAATGTGGCCCCTCCATCAATCCACCTTAAACTCAGGTGGCTAAATTACACATAACACACATCTGACTACCTTAACATTCAACACACAAGCCTTTCATTCCAGGCAATCTGATAAGCGCTGCGGTCACAACTACTGCAGTAAAAAAGTACAACTGAAAACATAACTTACAAAACATGTTTCTGAGAGGTATCTAAGATCAAATGCAAAACAAATAAACAAACAAAAAAAACATCTCTGAACTGACATGTAAATGGGGATTTGCTGGACAGAACAGAAAAAGCAGGACACATTTCCATGGAAATGTGAGCAGACAGCACTAAACATGCACACACAACTGTTGAATGTCAGGGCTTGCTTGTGTGTAGTACACACAAATAATTTGAGAAGTTGATAGTCTTGAGTGATATTCAGGTCAAAGACATTAGCTGTGACTGTGTATGTGTGTAATGTGTCTGCAACTTTTCCTTTCACACAAAGCCACTCTTTCTCTCCACTCCACATTGTCAGAGTCAAATACATGGCAGAAAAAGCACACACATACATACACACCAAATGGAAGGCAAAAGTAAATGCCCTCCTTTCTCCTCAACTTGTCAAGAGCTTTTGCACAAACCACACTGCATCTCATGTATAACCTCAAGGTTCACACATTTCTGTTGCACATGAAACACATGCTGCTGACACATAGTCAGACTTACACTTGCTGAGAAAACTGAGCTGGAAGTAGGTCTGGGTGCACCAGACTCTCAATTCTGATGTACCTCTTTTTTTCTTTTTAATTACCTCTTGGTCTTGTTCATTGTAGAGCTCTTCTCCTCGGCAGCACTCCTCCTCCACTGGTGATCCAGCCAGGCATCTGAGCGTGTCCCTACAGCTCCATGGTTGACCCTGCTCCTCCTCCTCCTCCTCCTCTGTGTCCTCTGTGTGATTATGTGCCCAGGACAGCAAGAGCGGGCACAGGAGGGAGAGTTGCTGGGGGTGAGGGCTACTTACCTACCAGTCATCGACTAGACTATACTCTACACCTAAGCCTTGCTTGTCAAACCACTCACTGTGCAAGTCAACCTCCCTCTCTCCGCTATCTGAAGATATCTGTCAACCACAAATCAGCATCCAAATAGACGTCATGCTCCCGTTCTTGCAACAAAGCAGTAAAGAGAAAAAAAAAGCTTCAAAGTAGAATGCAAGAGCAACGAAAAGGCATTCACTTGTCCCTTCAGCATAAACAAGTCAGCATCTTAAATGGAGGAACTGGCTCTGACAGATAGGGGAACTCACATTAGTTTCTGTGTGTGTGTGGTGTGTGTGTGTGTGTGTGTGTGTGTGTGTGTGTGTGTGTGTGTGTGTGTGTGCACAAGGGGGAGGGGAGAGGAGAGAGATAGAGATAGAGAGAGAGAGAGAGAGAGAGAGAGAGAGTGATGAGCAATCATCTGAGCACCATCAGTGTACTTCAGGAAGTGACATCTGTGGCTCTTTTTCAGAATATCACCATAGAAAGAAATGCGCCACACCTAAATGTCACTTTTTGATACAGTTTTTCTGGGGAATTGCCTGAACTTGGCTAAAGAATCAGTTCCTGAACAGAAATAATTATGTGTGTGATAACATTGAGAAATCATGGCATGCATCTCTCTACTAGATTTGTTCATCCAGACTCTCCAGGGTCCCTCAAATCACGTTTATCATCCTGATTTCTTCCTTTTCTTCTTTTTTTTTTTAACCCACTCTGTCATTTCTCAGGGTAGCAAGTGATTACACAGGGAGGTAGTGTTTGTGCTTGTGAATGTGGCTGTGCAGCTGGATACACTGACTCAAAGGCATCCTTGTTTTAACACACCAAGAGGAAGAGGCGATCAAACAGGGGACATTAATGTCCCCAAGTCTGCAGAGGTGGCTTCTTTGCTGCAGGAAGCTGACTGGCTGGCAGAGAGAGTGGGTGATATGGCATTCAAAAGCAGGGAAAGATGCACAGAGCAGGGATCCTGCAGTCCTTGCATGCTAAATCCAAAACACCTAAAAATGCATTTGGATTTGCATTACAAAGAAGCTCACTGAGGGACTTAAATGGGGTATATGGAGATTGTCAAAGGAGAAAACAAGTAATGGGGTAATTTTACCATAATCTTAAGCAATAGTTCTTTAAAACAGGAAGAGTTGCAATTAACTCTGGTAAATCTGTAGACATTTGACACAGGCTGAGAAAATAGAAAAGCCAATAACTTTAATTTCATTAAAACTCATTACAGAAATGAAATTTTAGCATTTGCACTGGCAAGACCAGTTTGACCAGTTAAATATTCATTTTATGTATTTTGTTTTCAGGCTTTTATTTTGTTATTTCTTGTAAAAGCGGAAGTCTCTATTGATTGAATTGATGGCATTGACGAGGTTTGACGGTTCAATTGACCGACAACTCAAGGAGCCCAAACATTTTCGGTCAAATTTAGACGAGACGGCGGAGCAGACCTTTTAAACATCATATTTTGAGGAATTGACTTACTTTTCTTGTATGATAAGGTCATTATTATTCATGTCATTCATAGCAAAGTAATGTAACTAGCGTAACGTTAGCGTTACGAAAAGGTATTCTGGCGCTATCATGTCACTTTGAGTTGATTAAATTTGAAGGGACCACTATTATGAACTGGGACAAGTTGGAGTCCAGGAGGCCACTGTACAGACATCGGAGCTTAATTCTCGGTGCAATGTTGCCACCGTCCGGCACCGAGCCGCCACTGCATGAGTACTGGGGCGGATTCATGAGTTGGCAAAAAACCAAAACAAAACAAAACAGACACACACACACACACACACACACACACACCAGGCAGCCGCAGGTCACTTCTGAATCAGGACTCACACTCCCAGAATTCATGGTAGTGCTGCTTCAGTGGCGTATCTCCTCCTCCTCCTCCTCCTCCTCCTCCTCCTCCTCCGCTCCCCCCCCCCCGGACAGAGTTGTACACCGGTGAACATCGTCCTCAAACAGCTTCATCAGCTGCCAGCTGCCGTTGCAGTGGGAGATGGGCGAGAAGCGGAGCATGCCGAAGGATGCCAGATGGAGACTGGGGAGGTAAGGATGCGTGTATGCGCACGCCGCGTGGAGCCTGGCAGCCCTTTGGCTTTCTGTGACTGAGAGATGCGCCTTTTTTCCGCTCAGACTTCCAGCTTTTCTGTCTGGTGCATCCCCGCTGCCTGCTCTGACCAGGAGGGGTGTGCCCCCGACACTCATGCAGATCCACTGTTCTCCTTCACGAATGCATCAGGCTGTCGATACAATCAGGAGGCTGTCATTCACCCACAACCAACCGGCTATTGCGTTTCGATGTGTAATTTCTCTTTTCACAGCTAAAAGAAGAAGGGAATTTTATTCAGCCTGTAAAGACCTGTCAGTTACATTAAATTGCATGTTTTTTTTTTGTTTTGTTTTTTTTAGCTTAATAATCTTCTTAATAATAATGCCAAAGATCAGCTAAATGTAAAATAGGAGATAATACCCATGTCTGAGGTGACATCTTCAAAATGTTCATGTCCTCACAACAAAGATGTGCAATTTCAAAATGAAAATACAGTTACCTGAAATATCACGAGAATAATTTGTTTTTGCTGTCTCAGTTTAGTGGCTGTTGTGGATCTCTGCCCAGTCATTAAGACACATGACAGGTTTACTCCTTTTAAATCACAACAAACATTTTTTATGTGTGACCACAGAGGCTGTGGGCAGCAATACTACTACACTTCAGTGACTGGGGTATTAAAGAAATAGGTTGGTTATTTATTACTGTTCTTATTGCAACTAAGACCTTTGCCAATAATGAAGCATGGAATCTGTTTAAACAATGTATGGGGAAGTGTGAAAGTGCACAGAGCTAATTAAAAGCCTGACATAATGTCTGTGCAAAGCTTCTCCCCATGTTATTGATTGGACTCAAGGTTGTTGGACTGTAAGAAAACAACAGTAGTATCCACTGCCCTGTGCAAAGACATAGACTGATCTTTGCTTAGATCAAACAGATTTGAAATGACTCCAGGATATAGGCAGCCTGATCAATCCAGGAAGAACATGGATTATAATACTTGAATTATACTTAGTTAATTGTAAACTAAGTAATTATTATTTATTTAACATTTCATACCCAACAGAAAATGAATCAATAACTGTAATGGTATACAGTTTACCCTAAAACTAAATGCTAAAATCAATAATTGATTTTCATGACAAGAGGAGATAAAGTAGGGCTCTGAAAACATAAATAATCAATTAACTCATGTTAACTCATTTCCTTAATCAGTTACTCACTAAACGTGAACATTTATTACTTGACAGAGATAGAGATTACAACATTATGTAACATTAATATGTCTTGCTGGTTTAAAAGTTGGACTGTGTTAGGATAAAAGGTTGTGTCAAGTACTTCCATGCATTGACCAAACAAGCAATTTTACTGCCAATCGAGTTTATTTTAATCAACTGAATAATTAATTATAATAAATATAATCAGCCCTATTGTAAACTGAGTAGTTTGTGTTATAGTGAATCCTCATCAGCTGACTGTCCGGTGACACAGGCATCTCGTTTCTCCTCTTGAGTACAGAAATACTAATACAATGTTAATGCCCTTATTCTGGATGTTTTAAGGTACATTGTGGCTGACTTAGTCACTTTGAGGAGTTAAGGTGTGTGTTTTTTGTGTACATCTGTTCTTACTGCACACTCCCCAAAGGCTAGTCCTCACCCCCCTTTCCTTTTATAGCCTCAGACATGTGGAAGGAGGGAAGGGAGGTGTGTGCGTGTGTGTGCGTGTGTGTGTGTGTTGGAAGGTGGGCAGTCTGTGTGAAGGAGTGGCCCACTTCTACAAACATGGTGGCACAGTGGGATGGGAATGATGTAAATGTGTAACAAGGTGCCTGCCCCTCCCTCACCCATCCACCATCCCTCCCTCCCTCATCTGCGGTTGGGGGATGCAAGGCGAGAGGAGAGAGGAGCCAGGGAGAGCCTCGCCTCCCGTCACTCTCTCACAACAGCGTGAGAGCCACAGGACTCATGCTGTCATCCAGCACACCCACACACACTAGCACTGAGTGCAAGAGACACTGAGAGAGTGAGAGAGAGAGCAAGAGAGAGAGCGAGCGAGAGAGAGCGAGAGAGGGGGGAACAGAAACAAGAAAGGACGGGGAGAGAGGGAGGGACATAGCAAAGGAGATAAAAAATTAAATCCAAATCCTGAAAAGAGAAATCAGAAGGATTTTCTCTTTTCTCCTGAGGAGCTGCGAATAACCCTCGGTGAAGGATGGCAGAAGGGGGAGAGGGAGAGGAGGAGATTCAGTTCCTGCGAACGGTGAGTCCTGCTTACTTTCCTTTTTGGGAGGGCTAACCTGCACTTGCTGCTAGAGAGGAGTTTGGCAGGTTTGGTGCTGTAGAAGGAGATGGAGAATTGCTATTAAAACACTGATCGATAATGATAAGAGAAGCACCATTTTTTTTTTCATGATCTTCCAGCATCAACTTTATTGCTCCCTTAGTGTCCTCCGGTCACTTTTGCTTTCCTGGCATTGGATATTTATGTCAAATCTGAAGTTGCAGTTGTCAGAGCCAAAGCCCACTTCTGTATATAGTTGACTATTTTTGCGGTGTCCTGAATGTGCCATGACCTGCTTATTAATTGCTCTCTTTAAACTTGGTAATTGATTTCTTTAATCTCTTGTGAGTGCACAAGTCCTGGGTTGTTAACCTACCTTATATTTTGATCATTGCATTGTCATCTGTTTTAAATTACTTCCAGAGTGTTCTGGGCTTAAGAATAGTTGGATATCGGTGCATGTCTGCATATGTGTGTGTGTGTGTGTGTATGTGTGAGCACAGATAGATAGACAGGGGCTGGTGCATCTGTTAGCATCGTTATCTATTTATATCTGAGGAAAGTAGAGCCTGTCAGTGTGGGGTGAGGAGGCAGAGCAACAAGCAACCCAGAGCCTGCAGGGGACAGCTGGCCAAAGGCTGTATGTCTCCCTCTGGGAAGCTAACACACAGTTTCACTGTAGAGATATGCGCTTCACAGTCGCAAACACAGTGGGTGAAGACCCCCAAATTAACCTATAACAGCTGAGTTTCTGAAATGGTTTTCAAAACTAAAGAGACAGTGAGAAGCTTTTAGTATATGAGAAAAATATGAAATTAAATTGCTCTAAATATACATATATATTATTATATGCTATTATATCCAACTTTTGCACCTAAAAAGGTCACCAATCAGGAAAAATCTTGAGAAATGATAATATTCACCTGGTAGTTCACAGGCTCATCTACTGCAGAAGGCAGTATTTCCATCTACAGTCACAAAATATGGCAAAAATCAATATTGAAATATTGAAAATATAACGTTTATCAAAGAGATTTTTTCCCTTGAATAGGGTTCGCTATAATCTAGAATTTTTGTCCAGGCTCTTTTTCCATCAACGATTGGGTGAGATGTTGAAACGTTCTCTCACAAGAGACTCATCCCTGCTCTCTCAGTTTGTTTTGAGAGGAGCATCAACCAAATTCCAATACAGCAGACAGTGAAATTTGTTTCTGTTAAAGCAGGGCTCTGCCACTGCTGTTGTTGCAATGTTTATTTAAGAGAGAAATAATAGTTAAAGTACAAAAGAGCCCAGACAGCAGCACACACAAAGACTCAAAGCAATTTGCAATGATGGACACGATTCCTGTCAGGCTTGTCAGCTCATAATAATCATGAGCCAGCATAACAGAGCAACACAGCTGTTACTTCTATTACACAACTATAAACAGTGTTTTTTTTTTTTTTTTTTTAAATTCTCTTCAAAAACTGGCAAATGATTTGTGAAAGACCATGAAGTGCTAAACACTTTGGATGCCTTCAGTGGGTTTGTCCTTTGGTTAAAGAGGCTCAGTTAGGAGGCAACTATTAGACATCAACACTTCAAAAGGAAAAAACAATGCAGCTCTATGTGAATAATTAATGTCTGGTGTACTTCAATGGATTTATCTTTGACACTAACACCATTGGGGTCAGGGGTTCAATCCCCACGTGGCATACAGGGCTAAAAATGTAAGTGCTCATGGTGCTGTAAGGCTCTTTGGATTAAAGTATCCACCAAATGGTCTGTTCTCTTTTAATTAGAGGCTAGTGATGGGAGACATTGTGTGAGTCGGCTGTTTCTCTCAGCCGGAATTTTTCCCTAGGTTATATTGGAGGTGGAAGGTGTGATTCAAGTGGAGTGTGTGCACAGAGGAACTCTTACCTCACCTGGACCAGCTTGGGCAGTAGACAGTAGTCATATAGTCATCTGTTATAATCTTTTTATAGCTTTGGTTAGTCTTTGGAAATATTTCTTCTTTAACCCCCGCATTATCTTACAACAATTTATTGAAATAATTGAAATATATGTGAATCAGTTTTTCTTTTGAAGTTAAAAGAAATGCCACTTTCATCACATCATGGTGTCTAGTTTTGAATGATTGAACATTTATGTTAGTTCTAATTTATATTTATATATGTGCTATAGGGTGATGTTTAAGATTTGTCTGTTCCCAATGCACAAGGTTTGCACCTTTGTTTGTTTTCCTGGACGATGGGTCCTTCAGAGTAAAATCCCTTGGAAATGAAAAACATCATCCAAAACTGTCTTTTTAACGCATAAAGTATGTAAGTTTGCACTCTGACAGGCATGTTGCCTGTGTACATAAGTGTAGAGTTTTCATCAGATGCTTTAGCATTAAGCACTTACTAAATTTGGTCTAGGTAAAATCAAGTTTTTCAAAATGATAATGACACTAGATGAAGTAGGAGGGTTTAAAGTGTTGGCCATAACAGAGCTGACGTGGAAGATACTGACTAGATAAATTGACTTTATGGGAATTTACGGTGTCTTTGGGACTCAGATGACACATCAGAAACACTGTCTTGGGACTGTTTGGGTTTAGTTTAAATTAGTATCAGCTTATATTTAGTTGTACTGCACTCCATGAGACATCGTGCAAGCTCCTTTATATGTTGTGCTGTCTTATATGATTGTACATGGATTAACAGGTCAAGATAAGGAATCAATAATAAATATAACACTAATATTTAGAATTTAATTGAAGATTCCTATAATTCTGAAAATCTAAATCCCCTCATAACCATCACGAGGATCTTTAGTGTGATGATGCAACAGACGAACACTATGGGATGTTATTCAGTCGGCCCTCTTCCCTTGTGAAAATAAGTCAATGTAGGTGCTCCTGAGAAACTGAAAACTGAGAAGACGCTTGTTGTCTATTTGAGGAAGGGGCTGGAAAGAGAAAACAATCCCCTCACTTGCATCATTTTCTTTGTTGCTCTACTTGTATTTCACCCCTGCTGGGACTCATCCAAACATGAAGAAAAGCTGTGGGGGTGTGAGATTGGGAATAAGGCAATGCAGGGCTGCTGCTTTTAGTGTTTTTTCAGATGTGGGTTTTGTTTAATAATAGGGGGAAAGGATGGGGAGAATAAAACCTTTAAATGCTGAATCTTGTTCAGTCAGCCAGATGGGAATTCAAGAAAATGTTATGCATTTTGGGCATCTTCAACATATCTCCAGTGATCATTTTCACATCACAAAAGGCCACACACAGATTAGTCAGCAGTGCTGTTCTATTCTATTCTAGGTTTTATTGTGTTATTGTATTATGGGCCAGGCCTGTGACTCATGCAGCGCTGAGTGATCACAGTATAGCTTGAATAACTGTACAGTCTACACTCACTAGTTGGGCTTAGCCATAACACCTGCTGTACAGTAGCAGGTTACTTGAATTCTCTCTGCACTCAAATAAAGTGGATGCCCTCTGTTGAACCACTGGTCTAGAATTCAACCTCCTCCGTAAAAAAAAAAAAAAAACAGCCTGCAACACTTCAGCCCCCACATTTGCCATCAAGAGATTGGCTTAGCTTGCAATAGCCAGCAGTCTTTCCCTTTCTCTTGAGAAAGAGCCTCCAACAACAGCCACAGCTCAAATATCTCACTGTACTTCAAACACATAAGAGGCGACATTAGGTAACAAAGACTTCATGCGATGATGCTGTTTCTCTACTGGTGACGGTAAAAGCTATGTCACTGTTTCACGATGCCACATTTGTGGCGTGAATCACACAGGCGACTGAGTTTAAAGGGGTGTTTGAGTTCCAGTCTATTACAGCAGTTTCTTTTTATAGTGTGCCACTATAAGTGCACACACTCTGGAGGGAGAAACCAGAGGATTCAGTGTCCTACTTGCCAGCATCCTTTGGGACACATGGTGTGTGTTCGAATGTGTAGATGAACATGAACCTACGTGTGTGTCGATGATCTTGTTCCTTGTTGTCACAATCAATTGTGACATTTGTGGCCTAGACTTCAAAGTAGATTTTGCAAGAAATCTCAATTCAATCATGCAGCAAGCACTGATTTGGTGCTTTATAGGTTATAAGGTCACTGATGCGCTGGTTGAAATCAGGCTAAGTACAACTTTGAAACAATGTCAAAGAGGCTCTACCACACATTGAAATTAAGTCTTTGAAATTTGAAAACAAATGTCTTTCAATTCTCAAGTTTACCTGCAAATACTCAACTTATTGCTCCATTGGGTGGATACTGTTTTACTGGATGAAGATTTTATGGAATATTACATTGTGTCCATGTTGCCAATTTTTTTTTTCCATTTTGCTTGTATTTGATACCTGTGGAGATAGAGACAAGTGCTGCATGGAGAGAGAGAAAGGTTTTTGACTGGATTGGGGATGTTGTGGTTATATGGTATGTGTCTTAACCACGCAGTTATTGGACACCCTGCTGGTGACTTGTTTTGGCAGTGCTTTTAAGAGTTGCACTGTGAAAGCTATGTCTGGTGTGGATTCAGTTCCAAGTTGTTATTGTATCTTTTATTTAATTCACAGCATTTTTCAAATATGTAATTTCAGATTTGTCCTCATTTATTTATAAATGCCATTACTTACAGTTGGTGAAAGTTAAACTGAAATAGATTTAGTGAGGTTTCTTTGAAGATTCAAAACTGGATTAAGACGAGTTGAAATGCTATCAATCCCTGACCTCCCTTCTTCAAAACATAAGGAAATGAAAAAGATCAATGCAGGTTATTATAGTCGTTGCCCTCCACATCACTGCACCTACAGGAACACGAACTACATTCTGCAAATACATTAACCCCATTGCTTTCCATTCTCACTCTCTTTGTTTTTGTTGTCTTATTACAGTTTTCTCTACAACATATAAAGTCAGACTAGGTTTCCTTGGAAACCCAAAACTACGATACATATTGTATTGCTGCTCTGCTCTCTATTTGTTTCTTTGTACAGAGACACTGAGTTTCCAGAATTTTCACCCCTATTGTCTTTGTCCCTTCTGTCTCTTTTGCTATCCCCTACACACATACACACACATACACAGACTGTGTACACAGCAGCAGATATTGGGACGACAGCAGATGATGGTTAGGGGGGGTGAAGGGGGTGGGGAGGGTGCGAGCAAAGCAGGGCTTTAGAAGTGCTGAGCCCAGGAGATGAACACATCCACAGCGGGACAGCAACACACACAAACAGCCACAGACAGACACACAAACACACACACATACTTTTACAGCACCTGTTAGTCTGCCTGCTTCGGTCACAGCAGTTTACACAATAAACAGGTGGTCTGGGCTTTTCTGTCAGGCATGAGATAGAAACAGAAAAAGCAATAGGCAGAGAGAGATCCTGCAGAAGCAATGTGTTGCAAAGTGACACAACTGTTAAGCTGAGGCTCAGTGATCGGCTCTGTCACCTTACTACCAAAAGGATAGAAGGATCTTTTCTGCATGTAAACAGATGATGTAAAGCAGCATAATCTACACAATGTCTGCCAGTGCTAAAAAAGTCAATTTGATTTGTTGTCTAAAACATGCAGAACAACCAGTCTGGTCCTTTGCAGTCCCTTAGAGGCCAGTACAGCATAAAGTGTTATAAAACTAAACAAGTGCATAAACTAAACAAGTCCAGGTGCCCAATGTTTACATCCACATTTTTCTGACAAACAAAGCTTTGTCAGTGAGAAATGTGAGAAATGATGCCAAAATCTTCCAGAATGGGCAGAGTTTCATCCAAGCTGCTGAGGTTAATATTGGACTGTTTTTGGAGCCACTGTGCATTTGGCTTGAGGTACTGCAGCAAAAGCTGTCTGGAGAAAACTGAAAGAATATTGTTTTATCGGAGCCTATAGTCCTATGAAATACAAAAGATAGTTTACAAAAGATATAACTATGAAGATTACCTTCATGTGCTTTGTGAACATCAGGAGGTCAAGGAAATTAGTAGTTTGATGTTTAATTCTTTCTTTTAACAGGTAAAGACGGATAGTTTCTTGGATACACTTCAGGTTTTCCTTTTATTTGGCCCAATGTGCATTGGGATATTTCATATTTCAGTTTTTTCAAATTTTTTTTTTTTTTAGGCTATGTTTTCATTTTGACTATGAGATCCAAAATAAATCTCTCTGCACCTTAACTCACTCCTATATTAAATTACAATTACATATGGTTTTATGCATGCCTGCAGATCAGGAAAGGACTTTGCTTACTCTAAAGGCAAATAGACTTTTTTAGAGAAATGGATTTTGGCTCAAGGCCAGCTAAAATAATTTATTTATTACAGTGTTTTCCTTTGAATTGCTGCTGTCTGCCAGACTTATCGTCTTTCAAAGGGCAGAGGCTGTTAAATGTTTGATGTCTGGTAGTTTGTAGCAGTTTAACTGAGCCAGAAGGGAATGAAGCCAGTGTGTGCAGGATGTCAAAAACACTATGTGTCAATGAACTGTGTCAATGTAGTGTTTCTCAGAATCTGAATTGTGAATTATTACTGCTTAAGTCTAGAGTACCCAGATGTTTAGTTGCGAGTGAAAATTAAACAGTGAGATAAGATATGATAATATGTTCATTCTATTTAGTAGAATTACTTTCTCATTAACTGAAGGTTGAGTAATTTCGTCTTTGTCACACTGTCAAAAGAGTTTATGGATCGGATGGAAACTGCAGTCTGTATCAATGGTTTTACCAGACTTGCTCTACAACTGCAGTATAACCCACTGAGCTTTAAGAGACTTCTGAGAGGTCAAATAAAATCCCAGTTCTAATAATTTTCCTACTTATATTATTGCACTTATTATTTTACTCATTTTGAGGGTTTTTTTTTTCCTGAGACTTATCAGAAGTAGAGGTTATCAACCTGTTTCCCTGTGCTCAATGCCTTTCCTGTGAGCAAGAGAGAGTGAGACTGTTGGCTCACTCTCCAAGTGAGACCTCTAAGTATCTGCTGGTCAGCAGAAGGAGGGAATGTGATAGTGACAGGTGCAGCCACCTAAAATAGGAGAGGAGTGCAGGGGGAAGGCCCAGAGCAGAATGGTAGAGGTAATGGAAAAAAGGAGAGAAAAGATGACGGCAATGAAATGAGAAAATATGGTTGGGAAGAGTAGAGCAAGGGAAACAGTGTGGAATGAGAGCGAGGATGATAAAGAGACAGCAGCAAACGCTTCTCTGCTGCCTATAACTTTGTGCTTCATTATTTATCTGCCATGCTACATTAGACATGTAACTTAGAGCAGAGGCACACACCCACACACTCATGGGACTATAATGACTCCTGTGTTACTGCAACACTAGCAAACATTTTGTCATTTTGCAGATGATTGTTTTTCAAGTGTGTATCTTCTGTTGTCTAAATTATGTTCAATTATAAATTAAATAAATTGGTTGGTGTCCATCCAGTCTTTAGGGTTTTACTGTAATGCTGTAGCCTAAAGTTTTAGGTATGATAAAATTCATGACCACCATTAACAGTAAGATGGTCACTTAACAGTTTGAGATTTACACAGTACTTGAGTAGGATTTAATTCATTATTAAGTATTATCACAGCAGAGTAAAGATAAGTTTTGCTGCAACACAACACAAGGTTTTGTAAAGTGAACAGGTTGCCCATGTTAGTTTAAAAGTGCATATCACTGTCTCTGATGAGTTGAACCTGTGAACCCTTAACTGAGAAGAAATAGACAATTTGCAAGTTGCTCAGTGGACTTTGGGAGTGGTACCACAATATTATATGACTCACTGAATTAAGTTAGGAAATTTCTGTATTGTTAGAGATTGGCTGTAGGAGAGAAAGAGCCAGAGAGACTTGTTTCTCTACAAATTGAGGTGCTCTCTGTAACATTTTAAAATGTACTATTTATTCACCTCATACTGCTCATGTAACACAAACCTCCATAACACTGTTTTTTGTAGATTGTTAAATGCAAAAAACAAAACAAAACAAAACTGCGGTCTTCTCTTCCCTTTACCTTATTGTCTGTAAAGCTGTTGTCTGTCTCCTGGAATGGCAGCAGTACTTATCTGCAAGAAAATGTGTGACTTGCCCAGTGCTAAATCTGTATCCGTTGACACTGACACTGGTGAGTTAAAGAGATGGTTTGGCTATTTTAGAGGTGATATGTAAGAGATGATGTGCACTGTATATAACCTGAATGATTAGCCAGACCTTTATATTCACACATGACTAATTTCATCTCCTAAGGTAGCACAGGTCCATAGTCATACTCTAGTCTACAGTGTGAGATGATGGAGAGTGGGTTGTATCAAGATTGACAAAAGGACCTAATCTTAAAATGTTTAAGTGACATTTAATCTGAAAAAAAAAATAAATAAAAACTTTTGTAAATTTTCTAGCAGCAGAGAAGAAAACATGAGCACATGATTTCAGGAGAGTCAGGGTGCCTCTCCCCCTGATTGCAATCTGTGATGGAGGATGCTGAAAGTGCACCTGTACGGTCGCTTCTAGTTTTCAACAGGAAACCCCATCACCATTCTCCAATCTACCTTGCTGAGTTGTTCTTCTTCTCCACCCACATACTGTGCAATGTGCTGTCCATCACTCTTTTATGTCTGCAGAAATATAATCAATGTCCTGGGGATGCCTGCATCAGCACACTTTGATCAGGAATTCAGGCAGAAATCTGGAGCTGTAAAGAAAGAATGATTGAGTTATTCATTTGATTGTGATTTGAGAGTGATTTGATCACTGACCAGGTTTTCAGAGGTGTGGAGGTGACACTTTGTCAATTTAGAATTTGGCAGTGTGGCATGGGAGGCTGAAATATTAAATCAATACTGGGATGAAAATATTCTAAAACACATACATAGTCACACATAGTTTCTGAGCAGAAAAGTCCTGAACCAGCTGATTACAAACACACAGCATACAGTGTGCACAATTACCAATCTAACACACTCTCTGCTCACAGCAAGAACTGTATCAGCTATGTTCATGGTTGTGGAATGACACTATGGTGCCCATCGCGTCCTACCCCTCAGTTTAGGAGAGCATGGGAGGATCGTGGGGAGCACATATCTCTCACCATTCGGTATCTGTTTTCTGGTTTGCTTCCTGTGTTGGGTGGGCACCATGCCTGCTTGTCTAGGGAACCCTGGCTACCCTCTGTCTGCAAGTGCATCATCGGATGGCCCTAGAGAATATACAAAGGTGTCTGCTTTCAGGCTATCTATGCTTCTGGCTGTAAATCTCTGGTGCATTACACACCTCTATTTGCACACACTAGAGTGTTTGTGTAACTGTCTGTCAGTTTACATCCAATTGTCTCTACTTCCCCCTGACCCCAAGTGTCCACATAACCCAGATGCTTCAGCCGCCAAGCCCAAACATGGTTTAAAAAGCTCAGGTATAAATTCAGTGGGCCAGGTGGGTGATAACCAGCACATCCTAGACCTCACTCAGTAGTGCCCATCTGTCTTGACTCCATCAAATAAAGTCATGTGAGATTAACAAATAATCAGACGTTGTGTTTAGCTTACATTATACATCATTCAAATCCTGAAAGCTGCCTCTATTAATAAAAGGATGAGTTAAGCCCTGGGGTTTGTGTGGTCTCTACATCAGCTTTTCACATAGTCAGATTGGAAGTGATTCACACAGCGTGACTCTAGGAAGGACACAGCTCTGTAATTGCTAATACATTTGATAGACTACTATTACGATTCTGAGTGCCCTTAACAATCAAGACTGAACAACAGGTCTGACCATGTACCAGCAAAGTATTGGCAAATGTTGGCTGAGGCTTTTGTTTTGTCTGCTGCACACGTCAGTTTGGCAAGTAATCAGCCATTTTCTTGAGGTTCTCTTTTGTGCTTCATATCATACACGTGAGTTAAAATGATAAAATACTTGTGAGTTTCAGAATCAGTTCAGGGTTTAAGGCAAAATTGTGGTTCTTTGTCTTCCTTACTTCTCCTCCTATATGTTGTGTTGTCATAAAATGCCCTTTTAACTATATTTATGGCACAAAGGATTTGCAATTTGCAGTTACTATCATTGTCATTATTATTATTATTTTTTTTTTTTGTTGTTGTTCTTCTTATTATTATTATTATTAGTAGTAGTAACAATAATTCTAGTGCTTGTATGTCTAGCACCAAGAATATGTTTGTGAACTGCTTTACATTTGACACACTTTGAAAAATGAATCAAGATAAAGGCGTTAAGATTTGAGTTTCCTCTTTAGTGACTGAATCCTTGAGGTCTCATAGTCCTCCTGTGGCTTACTGATATGAAGCACAGTAAGTCAGCTATGTAAGACTTGTAGAAATGTATGGAAGCCACTGGTTAGGACTGCTGTATAATGTCAGGGCATATATCGTCCATGGCTGTCATCTGATCACACGTCTTGTCTCGCAGCAATGAGTCACTAGGTTCCTTCAGTCTTCTTTTAGACACCCACAAGCTCAGCCATTTTTCCTTAATGGGGACTGCGGTCTGAGTCTGTATGCACTGTCCTCAAAACATGGCCAGTTTAACCCATTTTACCCTTGCTCATACAATGTCATCATAGCTTTTTCTGTGATCTCATGGTTTCTCTGTAATGATGCTGTGATTCAAAATTGTTTTAATCTATATTCGGCCCTGATCAACAAAGATCCATGTTGTGCATATAGCTACTTGTCTAGTGCTGTGGTGTGAGTTGAAAGTATTGTTTTTGTAGGTTGTGGAAAATATATCCCACCACTTTGTTTAAACATGATTGCGAACCTGTTTGCTATTTAACAATACCTCCACTTATTTTGCTAAAAAGTCAAGTTTCATAAGATATATACAGTTTTAGTTACACTTGAGTTACATATTGAGTGGTGTTGCTCATGTCTGCAGTGAAGGAGAGAGGGCACATTGCTCCACTTTTTGGAGTGCAAAGCAGGGAACACGAGGACAGGACAGAGGAGACATTTCTAGGCTGAGGAGAGATAGATGATAGCCCAGCCAACAGAAGAGGGGGCAATCTTCAGCCAAAGAAACACTAGAGGACTGGAAGAGAGGAGTAGATTTGATGAGGTCACTGATCTGCATCACTTTCTATATTCCTGCAATGTGCCATAAACATACACATGAAAATTCCTGTGGTGCCCTCTGGGCTGTCTATTATCCTAAACAAGTCCTGACACATCCATAGTGGATAATCACTAGGGCAAGCCAGCGCATGGGTTGAGCATGAGAAGAGAGAATGAATCAGTAGTTGTTAGACAAGAGGGGAGAAAAGTCAGGAATCTCCCCAGAACTGTAGAAAGGAATATCAGTCAGGTTAAGTGATGGATCCACTTGCATAATGACTGAGTAGAAGGAGCAGCTGAGAATGTTGAGTGTCAGGTGTGGGTTTCACAGGGGAGGGGGTGTTTATTGCTGTATTTACACCAGTCTCTGGAGGGTACATGCATCGACGAGGTGCAGCAAATTACTTTCTGTTAGTATTCTCCTTGTAGAATGGAGTTGTTCATATCTATTGTGCTGCCCCTTACTCAGAGTAGCTGTTTGTAGCCTTCTCAAGTGGCCATAGACTATATCAGTGGTTTTGCCACTGTTTTCTGCCTAACCAATAATATATCCTGCTGCCAGTGATACAATTATTTATCCTTATTCCTATTTTTCACAAAATTCACTTAGGTATGATAAGAGCAAGCTCTTGCTGTATTTGTGTAATCCATCACATTATTGTATGGCAGCACAGCTTAAGTTCAAATTGATTTGAAAAAATTCATGAGGACAGTGACTTCTATGTGAGGGATATTTGTTCAAAGCAGTGCACCATAATCCTCTGAACTACCAGCAGCAATGCAAAGCATTAATGATTTATGGTAAAAGGGACAAAATATACAAAATCGATGGTGTTAATCTTTAAATGTGATATTGCCTTTCTTCACTCACAAAGTGTCAGTCAATAAAAGGTCAGTTTTTTACATAAAGATGCCTGCACCAAATGTCAAATCAGTTTTATTTGGTCCTTTAAAAACCTTTTTACTAATATACAGTATGAAAAAGCAGACAGGCAGAAGGGTCAGGCAGCAGAAACAATTCAGATCTAAGGCTAAAAAGTGTGTGGTTAAAAGCCTAAATTTGTGAGTGTGTGAGTAAATGAAAGCCCAGTGAATAAATGTGTGTGTGTTTGTTTATTGGGTGCAGGATGACCAGGTCGTTCTGCAGTGCACTGCCTCCATCCTGAAGGAACAGCAGATCAAGCTATGTTTGTCCTGTGAGGGCTTTGGAAACCGTCTCTGCTTCCTGGAAACCACATCCAATGCTCAGGTAAGATGCTGGTACCCTTCCTCCCTTTGTTTGCGTAGCATTTAGTCTTGTTTTAAGTAACTTTGTCTTCCCTCTGTGCTGTGTATATCTTTGCAGAATGTGCCCCCGGACCTGGCCATATGTACTTTCATTCTGGAGCAGTCCCTGTCAGTTCGTGCGCTGCAGGAGATGCTGGCCAACACGGTGGAGATGACCGAGGTAGGAGTCATAATATAACAACAAAAAAAAAAGGATTAATAGATAGAGGAATCTGTGGAAAGGCAGAGATCGAGTTGGCATGTCAAAGGACTATGGCTTATCAATGGCAAACTGTAGAGAGGTAGACTTTGGTAGGAACATGTTCTGACTGATTAAAAACATATCTGTTCTTTTTCAGAATAAGAAAACTTTATTAATCCCATGGGAAATTTGGTTCGTTTGCAATGTATTCTACTTTTCCTGTCTCCACTCTCACTATCAAAGGATAGAATTCTTCAATTTCAGTTTGGATCATTAATATAGATAAGAGATATGTAATCTGATTTTGTTGGGCTGTGCATTTATTTTTTTTGTTAAATATTCCTCAAAACCTTTTACTGAGAAGGACCCTGCAACATTTTTGGAAATATGCATGTTTGCAGTCTTACTCAGAGTTAAATAAGAAAATGAAAACTAATATTACTATATATAGTATGTTACAAGGAGGTGTTTAGCTTAAAAGGTCCAGAAAAGCTGCTTCCCAAATTTTCCAAAACTGTCCTTTCTATATGCAGTATTTAAGATGTTTTTAAACAACATTCAACACATTTAGCCCACACTTCGGAGCTAAGATTCAGAGATATCCTCTCCTCATATATGGTATAACACTGAAAAAGACAAGAGTTATTTGAAAGCACATCATTTCAGAGGCTGTTTTCCTCTGAATCCAGACTATGCTAAACAGGTACTGGCTTTACTTGATTTGGTTTGGACATACATACATTGGTTATATATATGCTGTTGCTCTTCTCATGTGACTGTTGGTAAGAGGATAACCAAGCATTTTCTTAAAAGATAATGTTTATTTTTTTATCAGCTTTTTTTTTTTTCATCAGCTTTAATCTGCATACCCCAGCTATGCAGCTCATGTACTTCAGCATGTTTTCTATTCCTTCATTATCATTATTGAAAACTATGCTTTATAGATGACAGATACAATTAATTCTGTTTGTTTCATAACCGATTATTTGAAAGTATATGTTTTTAGAGTTTTATTTACTAACACTGCCGAAACACATCCAAAACATGAATGACCTGTCTAGCATTAGTCCAAAAAGATCTGTTAAATTGTGTTTAATATTACATTTCAGCCCTGACCTTCTTTGGTGGTGCTTCTTCTTTGTTTACAAATGAATCACAAATTTGGCCTTTAAACATTAATACCAACTTTGGCTTTGAGATCCACCATACAGCATTAGGTGCATCACGATCCTCGAGTTTATTTGAGCACCATAGATGGACATATTCTTTGCTTTAATTTTATTATGATTTTTTTTTTTTTACTCGCTATCTGACACCCCCCCCCCCCCCCCCCCTCGC